>VWZY01010686.1:0-27962 GCA_013399075.1 Chloroceryle aenea | reverse complement strand
CCAGAGGTCCCTTCCAACCCCACCATTCCATGATTCAATGATCCACTGGGTTACAAGGAGATGGCAGTCAGTCTGTGACCTACTTTTATGACTGTTGGAATGTGTAGAGGATAACAAATGAGCTTCTCTACAGCTCTGATGCATGTTCCTACCTACTGTCCATATTTCCACTAGGAAGTAGTAACCCAGATCACCCACCATGTTCTCCCCAGGGTGTAACACCAGGAATTGATACCAAAGCAACTATGAAAGCCAGAACCAAGTACTGCAAACACTTCTAAAACCCATTCAGAATTATTTTAAACACCTGACAATAGCTGAGAACTGGAAATAAATTCATTTGAGCTTCCTTCACAGAAGCTGGGAGTAAAAACAAAGGTTCAATCCCAAAACAAACAACGCCCTTTTGGTTTGAATACACTAAGTGAAAGTAGAGTGCCTTCTGTACTAAAATTATCACAGGGTATTTCCCAATATAAAAAACTATGTGCAACTTATGTACAATATTCCCATACACTGCCCTGACTGTCAGTACTCAAAGCCAACACTATGATTACAACTGGTAGGTTCCCAGAAGAGCACACCCGAGGAAAGATGGGGTCCAGTAGCATTCTAGCTGAGGTAGGTTAAAACAGGCCTGCTAATGAGAAAATCCTGCCCAAGTTCAGATGGTGCTAAATGAAACTGAGAACTGGAACACCATTGCTTTCTGCTGGTCTTCAAGAAACCAAGCTGAGCATAGCAGAGTTGTTCCAATGTCTCCAACTTTACTCATGCAATCCATTCCAGACTTAGAGAAAAGTACTGTTGCTTTCCCACTTAGAAGGTTATGTTATTTGTTCACTTTGTTGGTTTTATTTCCTAGTTCAGTCTTGACATCACTGAAGGTGCACTGCTGGTCTGCAGGACAGCTGGCTGGCTACATGCAGCATGATGGCAGGCTGCTTTTGGGCTGTACAATAGCCCAGGACTGGTTTTTTTCTGAGCTGCTTCCTCCTTCCCACAACAGATGTGACCTCAGGAAGGATCCTGGCCACTCTGCCACAGGGAAGCCTTGCCATGGCTCAGCACTGGGGGATGTGCTCCAGCCAGCGACCAGAAGTGGACCTGCAGCAGGATGCTTGGAGCCTGGCAGGCTGCCTGAAGGCAGGACTGGGCTACTTGTCCTGTGGCTGTGCTTAATGCAAGGCAGTAAGCTGGATTTTGGTTAGAATATTGGCATTCAGGTTTAATAACTGCATATTTGCTAACAGTATGTGTGTGCGTATGTGTGCTCCAAGAGGAAAACTTGCAGAGGCAGCAGGATCTAAAATAGGCAAGTAGCACATGGATGGGATTGAAGTTTATGCTTTTCTTGTTTGATAGCACCACACTTACACAGGAGTGGAGTGACAGAGTCCAAGCTGTCACGGGCTCACCCAGTCTGCTGCATCTTGTCCTTAGGCATTGCCAGTGTTCACACCTCACATACGTCAGCTGGGTTGAGAGGAAAAGAAGTGTGCACACAAATCCATGTATTTTCTGACAACAGCATGCAGGTGACAGTGTCACAGCTCTGCCAGTCAGGCTTCAGTTGTCACAGGCAGCACCTGAAATGGCTGCTTGTTTTCCTGGGAGATGCCAGACACAGGTAGACCTTGCAAAAGATTTGTGTCTCAATCCAGAAAGATTCTTAGGGATGGATTTCACATCCATGATATGAATCTCACTCAAGTGCTTCGGTAGGATCAAGACAGCAATTAGCTCACACTAATCTGATAGAAAATTAAGGCTTCTGATCTCAAAGCTACATGGGTACTGCAGGTGCTCAGGGCTTATCAGGAGCAGGAGCATTTCTCTGCACAGGTTATTTTGCATGTGCCATATTTAAATAAGTTTCTTATTAATTACATTCAAATCCTGGACTGTTTTGTGAGAGTTGTGCTGATAGCCACAGTCAGATCTTCTGTACCTGAGAGTCTCCACGATCACACCCATATAATAAGCACTAAAATGTATCAAAGATATCTTGCTCTCCACTTTTCATATGTGAATTATGTGTGTATCATGGGGTTAGCTCAAATGAGCACAACTATTACACACCAGTGACTGGAAACCAGTCCTCTCCTTGAAGATAACGAGGTCAGTTCCACCACTGAATCCTAGGGGAACGTTATCCCATAGCTTCCTGCAGCCTAGAGCCAGAAGGAATAATTAACAGCCATTTGAGCCCCTGAATTTAATGGACAACCAGGAATTCTTGAGTGCACAGCCTCCACTTCAGCTGTCAAGACATACACTTCCTTGATTTAAGGACTTCAGGTGGCAAGGGAATCTGCTTCATCTACTCCAACAGCTGCTGGCCCTCAGTCTTAGCCTTACCCCTATTTTTTCCAGGATCCCTCATAGCTTTTAAGCACAAATCCAGCCCTGAGACAGAAAATACACTCATTTAACCTTTTGCTTTATAAATGTACATGTGTGTGTGTGTGCTCTCCCTTGTGTAGCTACATATGCAGTGCAGTGTGGATATGTTCATGTATCCATCTGCAATCGAGTGCCAGTTCAGTGAGTAAGTTTGCTATGGCTGTTAAATTAAAATGGAGTGGGCTAGCTGTAACCAGCAGATTATTTGGTGAGCAACATTCTGTACAACGTTTTAAGTCAGGGAAGAGAATGCTTTTTTACTGACTTACTGAAAAGTGCCAAATCAGACTGAGAAAGCTTACAGCATCCAGCACAGCATCAGTCAGAAGTTTCATTAGTTGTTGGGCAACTTGGGCTGTTTCACACATTGTGGCACCTCCAGTCCTGTGTGTAGTGTCACCTGCATGAAGAAGAAACACCACACACATTCAAAACTGGGGCATCCTCATCAGAAAGCAGTCGTGAGGCCAAGAGCAAGTAAATGACAGTGGCCTTCAGTCCAGGTTTAAGTAATTGAGAATATTGATGGAGATGATATTGAGCTCCTGAAAGAAACAAGTGTGCTTCCACCTGAACACCTTGGGGTCTAGAAGTCACGTGGCTGTATCTTTTCCCATCTCCAGCCACCAACTGTAGATCTGCAGCAGTGCTGCTTGCTAGACACAAGGTGGATGATGTCCTTGTGTGAGGGACCCTCAAGTACTTCAGGATGAGGATCACAGAGCAGAGCCCACATACTAAAGAGAAGAAAGTATTTTTCTCTCTGTTGTCCTGTCAGGACAGAGCACAGGACATCCAGTGTTACTTCTATAACCCAACATCTCTGCAAGTCCAGGGTTCCCACCCAGAGGTACCAGAGTACCTGGTTCAACACCATTCAAAAGCAAACAGAAGCTGAAGCTCAGAGCCCCCTTGTCAGCCACACTCTGCCTTACCTCACTTGTAAGAAATGTAAGCCAGGTAAAAGATGTAGGTAGCAAAAACTAAAGGGATGTTGTGAGTCAAAATCTGTGTCATACAGCAATGTGGTACCCAGAGAAGTGCCTCTGTCTTCCACACTGGTGCATCAAATCAAGCTATGAAAACTTTTGGGTGCCACCAGGAGCAAACACCAAATGTTTACACACTAATAAGGCCATGTGAGGTTTCTGGTTTCAGAATGGGTGTTTTAAAGGATGAGTGTTCACCTGGCTGTATTGGTCCTGCCTGACCTAAGCTGACCTCCTTCAGTCTCCAGGCTCCTGGGTGTTTTCATAGGTTCTCCTTCATGCTATATCCTGCTTACCATGCAGTGGGCTTGAAGTAAAAGTGTATTATATGTAAAGAGAGTGCCTCCAAGAGGAGATCCTCCTCAGAGCAGAGAGGAATGCCCAAAGCTCAGACAGAGCAGTAATGATGTGCTGCCTGGGCCTTCACTATTGCACTAATTCTTCAACCTAAGTTGTCTCTGCTGTTGGTACCACTGTGCTGCTCACATCTCTGCCTGTTGCCTGGGACACTTGTGAGGCAAGGCAGAAGGTAAACTGTGGTTTTCAAAAGAGTTTTAGTAGCCTAGGGTGTCCTTAGTAGCCTAAGGATCCACTCTCCATACTGATCACCTACAGAAGATCTGTATTGTACCAGCAAGGGCTGGTAGGAGATGTTTCCATTTAGATAAGAAGGGTAAAGCTGGACAGAACTCCAGAAGCCTTACCTGGACGTTTCGATTGAGGCTCAAGGCAGGCATGAACACCCCCTCGATGTTTTCAAATGCTGGAGGTCCTTGCTGCTGCCCATTTATGTAAAAGGTCAGGTTGTGCTTGTTCAGATCCAGGAGAACACCAACGGTGGCACCTTTAGAGACTCCTCCTTCTGTCCTAATGTAGAAAGGGACCACATGGCTGGTGAAGGCAGAGTGCTACACCACTGCTGCTCTCTCTAGGACAAGGCAGCCTTACTAAGCAAAGGGAGAGAAGAGCAGCACGGTGAAATTATTATCCCAGGGGCATTTGGCAATGGCCAATCCACTCCTCTCTCTGAAGCCTAGGCACCACCTTCATGGGAGCTTTGTGGGGGGGGGATAATAAGAGAAATTGAGCCCACCCCTCCTATAACTGCAATCTGAGAACTGAAAATGGAGTCCAGAGCTAAGAGGTCCACTCAGGTGATGACAGAGAGGTGAGCAGGTTAGGTTATTATCGAGTGTACAGGACAGGAGTCCTGAAGACACAGCTCCTTGGAGCATCCCTGCTATAGTGAAGTGATGCACTGCAGGGAATATAAAAGCAGAAAGTTGTGTTCCAAGGGGTCATCTCTAATCAGTATCCCCCTAACAGCTTAAGACACAGTCTTTCAGTTCAAATACTCACTTGACATCCCCTAAGGGAAGCCAGCACAGGTACCCCAGTGGTTTTGGGGGAGGAAGGGAAGGGGGTGGGCTGGTTAGTCAGCCCAAGGTGCTGAGCAAGGCATGGTTATTAACACCCCTGATAATTGGTTGTGTCAGGAGCAGCTGCTGAGAGCTGCCAGGGTATCCCAGCTTGCCAGGACAGGCTCAGCCAGCCCTTCCATGCTTGAGCAATTTGATGGTAATGCACTTTGATTTGGGGGTTAGTTAAACCCAGTATTGCTTTAAAGAGCACTGAGCAAAAAAAAAACCTCCTAGATATGCAGATTGGCCACAGGCATTGCTGCTCTGCTCCTACCATGGAGGCTCTGTGATGGATTTACAGCCTGACACCATTTGTTCAGGGTAAATCAGATTTCAAAGCTTTTGCAGTGGGAAGGGAAGGAGCTGTCTTTTGTCCCACGCTCTCCCCTCGGGCACACAACATTCACAAGATTAATGCAATTTTAACATCAAATTTATCACAAAAGGTAGGCAAAGGAAAAAAATATATAAGAGGGGGCAGGGGGGGATCAAAAGGGTCAGGAGGAATGTAGTGCAGGGTAAAACATTTCCATCAGGACCACTAGGTGTCAGAAACTGGTTTCCTTTAGACTAAACGTGGCATTTCCTCTGGAGTTAAAGGGAGTTTTATCTGTGGCATAACAATGGAGAGTGCTGTTCTGAGTTCTCCATTCACAGCTCTTCAATTAACAATCGCACAGCTGAGAATCACCAAGTGACTCTGAGAGGTGTTGGATTTGTTAGACTTCAAACTTTACCACTCTCAGTTTCCTTTTATTTGCTTCATGGTCCTAGAAGAATTAATAGGTTTCTCTTTGAGCTCTTCTCCAAAACCATAAGGTAGATTACTTTGCAACAATATTTAAGATGCTCACCTATCCTCAGTATCTCAGTATCTAGACTGGTTTTATTAAAAGCATTCAATCATAAAACTCATTATGAGATTATGGGAAGCAGCAGTACTATGATCTAGGACTGTTTAGAAATAGATTGGTTTAGGTTTTTTCTCTGTTTAGGAACAGCCTTGATTGTAGGGCACCATGTTTTATATCCTGCAGTGTTTTAAAATAGATTTGATGACACCCTTTTAAATAACATTGATTCTCTTAAGGGAACAGAGACAGCAACTTTGCCTTTTTGAGCTGATTATGCTCTTCACTAGATGATAAACTAATTTGCTTCTTGTGGGCTAATTAGCTATGTGCTGCACAGTGACATTGAGTGACTTCTCTGCAGCCCCTGTGGACATCCCTCTGAAGAGGTGATAGATGCTGCCTGTAGAGCACAGCTGAGGAGAGGGAAGGACCCAGCCGGGGTCCCTCCAGGGGTCACAGGGGTGCAGGGGCAGAGCAGAGGGATGGGGACCCTCTCCCTTCCTTGCTGCCACAAGTCACACACAACTTCAGCAGGTAGACTGCCCCATTCCAGCCACCACCTCCTCAGAGTGAGCAACCATCTCTTGGAGGATGAGGCCAGGGCAAAGGCAAGCCAGGGCACTGTGCTGTGTCATGGTACCAGGGAGGCTGGACTTCCTCTGAGGCTGAGCAGTTGCTCTTCCAGAGCATCCCATGATTTCCTTGGGAACAGTACTTTGAGGACTACTCTCTTTAAAGGAGAGGTGGGAGAATCAAAGTTTAACGGGCAAACTTATGCAAGGCATTTCCTTACTCTTCTGTACATCACTTAGACAGTGTTGCAGGATCATTTTCCCAATAAATGCCTTAGTTGGAATAAAAGAAGCCAGATGGCTCAAGAGACTAGTGATGCATTTTTTAAATCTCCTTAGTGACAGTTACACCAGTCCCCTAGTAATCTGCAGGCCATGGAAAAGGAAGATACAACTGTGTTACAATAATTCTTCAATAAACACTTAGAATTCATTAAGTCCTGAGTGTGAAAGTGCTGTGCAGAAGCCTGGAAGGTCGGAGTACAGACAGGGGAATTTGTCTGCCATGAAAAATGTCATTGCCTGTGGCAGTTGAGTCTGTGACTCTAAGGTGCTTTCACCAGCAGCTTGGACAATCTGGAGAATAGGATTGCACAGACTGGTGTGAGGAATTAAGAATGGCAGTAAGTTTCACTGTTATTGAAAAATAAAGTTTACCAGCTTATGAACACTTTAGAGAAACCAATGAATTAGTCTAAGTCTCCATTAACAGTATTTTAATCATGACCTTTACACTAACTTACCTTGTCTATTGCCAAGGACAGTATTTTTCAACTAGAACATTATTGTGTGATGAAAACCTGGGCTTGAAATCTCTGAAGTCAGTGATGAGACTCTCCTGATCACAGGGGGCTTTAAGATTATTCCAAACTCCCTACATTTTGACTTCCCCCTGTCTTTTGGTAAAAACCAGTCCAGTGTGTTTTCTGTCTCTTTCTTTACGTACTCATATAGTGGCTAGAGCATCACCTACAGCACCAGCACTCCTGCCCTTCGGAATTCTGCCAAGGGCTGGATCTACTGCAGTGAATGCCAGTGCCTCTCACCAATGGGCATACAACATCTCTGGTGTGAACTGATTATTTCCAGGAACAACAAAGCTGAAAAGTACCTCACAAAGCTCTACCTCTGCTCTAAAGTCTTTTCTTGGGCAGATTGATCAACCTGTTCTCAAAGGTTCCCCCTTTTTTTGAGAGTCTTCTGTTCTCAGTTCATCACTGAAGCTACTCATTTATTTGTTGTCCTAATTTACTCTGATGAAGCTTAGGATGCATGGAATGATTCCTAAGATGTAACCTCCATCGCAATAACATCTGAGAGGCTAAAAGCTGATAATATGTGATACTGTGCTGTCATGCACTCGTCTCCAGTGGGGAAAAAGCAACTAGGCAGCAATAACTGTTTCCACAAGACTATTACATCTAATGAGTTAAAAACCTGACCTACTTGGCTGTCACAGTTAAAACCACAATGCTTAGACCTAATTTCATTGAAGCGCATCTGATTTCATAAGACTACATGCCCTTTATGACATACTTCACTTGAACAGATATTCCATGGCTCTATCCATGCCTTGGATATCCCTGCAAAGCCTTTATGTGTTAAAACACTAGTTTAACACTAGTGAAATAGCAACCACTGAGAAACTATCATCAACAGAAAGCACCAAGGGGGATTGGAAATCCAAAGTGTTTCCATTGTTTGTGCTTTCCAGATAAAAAAGCTTTTGCTCCTCTTGTGTGGTGTTTGCTGGGAGAAGTGTGCAGATGACCAAATCCATAAAATAGGTTTCTGGGACAGTAGTACACAGAGTGGTTGCCAGCTTTTTTCCAGCAGAAATAAGCTGTTCCACGGAGCATTGAAATTAATACAGCTTAACATTATTTCTGCCCTAAATCGAGTGAAGATGTTAAAGGGACAGAGAACTTTTCAACCTGTATTTATTATACTGAAGTTATTTTACTCTATATTGTCTTAGAACATGACAGAAGGTCTTTGGGAGCAGATATTCCAATTGCCTTCAGATAGCTTTTGCTCCAGCTACAAGGTTTTTCCACCTGTCTGTAATGAACTGAAAATTCAAACCATGCTTCAGACAAAAAATCCCAGCAACTGCAGTATTCTTACTTGAAATACAGGTATGCTTTAGAGTATGAATCATTTTTCACCAGGAGATATTATGGCCTGCTTTAAGATACAGCATCTGTTGGCCTGAACTTCTCTCTTTAAGAAGATGCTTCTGTTTGAGCATTTTAAAAATCACTGCAAGCCCTTTTGTCATCATTTGGCACAAAAGAAACAATACCTGAGCTAAGAAGTGTGGAAGAAAACTAAACTGAAATTGATTCCCACTCTACAACAGGCCAAGCTGTGTATCCTTGGTCAGTCACTTCATTCCTACACCAGTGTCCCATCATGACAGAGTAGGTGTGCACCATTTTCCAACACAAGCAAGAGCCTTAGGATCCTGGATCGAGCTTTTCAGTGGAGATCTTCTCAGAAGTCTCTCTTCTTGTAGTACCCAGCTGACCTTCCTCTCCTAGGATGCTGAGAGCGAGCAGTGCAGCTCTGCTCTGGTGATACCCCAGGGAGCTTGGAGCACAGGTGACCATGTCTCCTCTCCCAGCATTGTGTCCAAGGAAACACAGCCAGCCCTGGGCAGAAGCAACTATCCCGAGTGCTGAAAGCCATGCAACTGGGACAGCACAACGCTGGCTCTGTGCTGATGCTCCTTGTCTTTGTGTCATCTGTCCCTTCAGTCAGAAGGAGTCTCCCACTGCCCTGCTGCAGAGAGCACATGGAGCCTCTGAGCAGTGGGAGAGAGGTTTGGTGAGCATGGCTCAGGGGCATTCTGGGATCCTCCTCTCTGTTGTGTTAGTTGAGACACTTTGCAAAGCTCTTCAGTGCAATGGATGGAAGCTGCCACTTAGCCCTCAGTGCCAACAGTCCCTTGTGTCCAGATCATCCCCTGTGTGACCTGCAGCATTGCTTTTAATCAGCTTTTAGAACTGGCAATAAACACTCTGGCCAGGTGATCACCAGTCCTTTGCCTAATTATTGTGCAACCCTGCAGCCAAGATTCCTCCTAAGGAAGAGAATCAATCACCTTTCTCTCTGCACTCTCCAGCTATAAGAGACAATCCTGCATCCCAGTGGCTGCTGACACCATGGATGGGATGTGCAATAACAAACTTAAATCACAGCAGAGGGGATTCAGGCTAGAAAAACCTGCTAAGAGTGAGGATACCAAACACCAACCCAGATTGCTACGGTGCAATTGCTGTCACTAGTGATTTTTAAGAAGGAGATGGACTGGATGGGTCACTGAGCCCCCTTCCCGTGGTGCAGAGGAGAAAACAATGAGTGAGAGAAGTGGCACTTACCGATTGGTGTGAGAATTGCAGTGCATGAACCAGCTGCGATTGTTGTCAACGTACATGGCCCACGCCTTGTCATCCTTGCCCAGCATCATGTCCTTGACAACGTTTATCCTGGCAATGCCAAAGGCTGGATCCGGGTGGTTGTCATAGCGGTCCACGTGCAGTTCCCAGTAATGCACACCCTTGGAGAAGGCTGCTGTGCCAAGAACAACCCGGTCATCGTAGCTGTTGCAAGTGGCAGTCTGGTTGTCATTCGACAGCACTATGTCTCTGTGAGCTGAGGAGGGGTCGAAGGTGAACCAGGCCACTGTGGAAAGGGAAAAGGAAAGGCAGGATGATGGCAGAAAGGGCTGTGTTCAAGTGTTATCTGCTCTATTTCAGTTAGGAGAATGAGATTCTGTGTCTCTAAAGACCTCATTGCACTTCTAGGTAATGTAGACAATCTTTTGCTGTTACTGCAGGCAGCTACACAAGGCTGCTTTGAGCCAGTACCACACTGGTTTTCAGCTCAGAAGTGCCTTATATTATCTGTGCTGAGGGCAATGCTGCTAAGGGCAGTGACTTTCTGTTCTCACACAGTTACAAGGAAGTCACTGAGGAGACAAAGGCTTCTCTATGATATGGAAACTGCTCGAGTAGTTGAACTGGTCCAGGATCACCTTTTATGGCAATGAACTGTGCCCATACTGGTTCAGACTGACTTCACTAATTTATCAAAGGGGACTGGGAAATGGGAAAAAAAAGCTCTTAAAGGATAAATATTTTATAGTGGCCTATTTTGGCAACGCAGCATAAAAGTGGGAGTGATAATAGCATGCACTTCTTGATTCATTTTAGTGTCATTAACAAAGCTAAAGTTCTTGTAGTGCCCGTATGTGTGTCAAGCATCATTACAGAGGAACAAGCATGAATTCCCATGTCTGCACCACCAAACATTGTCATAAAATTGAAGCAGAAGTAATGAAAAAGACAAATTCCAAAGATATACGGGGAAGTGGAGACACAGTGGCACAAAAATATCCCATGTGTTGTCTAACTGCTTCTGCCTGATAGAACAAATAAGGAGCTTTCTTATTTGAAAGACTTCTACAGCCAAATAAAACTGTGTGATGTGAAAGCAGAAGTGTTCCTGATGGTGGAAAACCCCCCAGAGGGTTAGGAGGATTGCTCCATCCCTGTGTACACTCAGTTTCTGGCCTCTCTGCTCACGTCCAAAATCTCCATGGCAGTAAGAGTCACAGATACATGGTGGCTATAAAGGAACACAGCTATCCTGCCACTGGGATCTGCACCTTTTCACTTAGAAACTCACCATCTGATGTCTGTAAAATAACTGTCTTGCTGTAAGGACCAACTCCTGATGAGTTGAAAGCTTTGACTCTTGCATTATAGGTACTGTTGAAATGAAGGCCATCAATGGTGCAGAGTGTCTCCTTGCCAACATACACTTCCTAAACATTCAAAAAAAAAACAAAGCAAGAAAAGAGAGGAGGAAGGACATAGTTTAACTGTTTCTCTGTGCCTTCTGATCACATGTTAAGACTTCTAAATATAAGCCACAAGTCAACAGCTTCTCATTGCTTCCCAGGATGTAGAAGTGATGCTGTTGTAACATGGACAGACACAGCACTCAGCCAAGTGAAGATATTAAGGGTGGCTAGCAGAGGAGACACTAAGGTGAAGATGAAATTCGAAGGGTACAGCAATAAAGGGCAACATGGAAAGATCTTAAATCTGATCCTCTTTTCCCAAACATCTACTCCAAAACAGGATTTGGGATAGGAGTCTCTGTCTGACCCACCATGGCCATTCATCTATCTATGTAGGAATAAAAAAAGAGGCTGTGGAAGAATAAAAAACCCAAGTAAGCACAGTTTTATCCTGTTGGAAAGCTTGTCTCATGCATGTGTTAAAATATAAGTTTGAAATCTGAAAACATGGAGCCAGCTGAAGCTTTTGACCTCCTAAAGGTTAGGATCACATGCATCCCATGAGGAAACAGCAACTAGACAATAGAGACATCATAAAAGTCTGCAAATATTTATTAAGCAGCAAGCACTTGTGTGATGTGGAATATTTCAAGAGGAAGAACATCTAGGCAGACTAAGGAAGGGGATCAGTTACATTATACAGTCTATGATGAGCTGCAAGAAGCCTGGAAACCTCCTGTTTATTGGAAAACTGAGCAGAAAATGACAGAAAAAGTCCAGTCTTGGCAGCACATTAAAACCCACAATTCCTTGCCACCTCCAGTTTCTCCAGTCCTGTGAAATCCATAGATCTGTGGTAGCAGAGGCTCCTAAGAGCTGTGACTAAGCAGACCCCCCAGGCCCCAGTTGAGCTGCAACACTTAACTATATGCCTAAGAGTAGCCTTGTTGCCTAAGGCTCTTTGATATGCACCTAAAGTGAATTAAATATGTGATGGATAGGAAAGGGATTGCCAAGGTTTACAGCAGGCTGCATGTTTGTCCACTTTGCTACCATGGTGGCTGCTGCAAACAGCAAAATCTCTTAGATCCTAAGTTAGCTGATGACCTTCCATGGAGAGAAAGGAGAGTCTTAGGAGAATAGCTTTGTTGATCTCCATATTATGACATATGTTGTCTGTGCAAAAAGCAGTGTTCAGATTGATGCTCTCTGCTGCGATTGGAGACAAACCCCATTTTTTAATCCACTCATCAAAGACTGATAAAGTGCAGTCAGTGTCACTGCTTTCAGATCTATAATCCTTCATGAAAAGGGTCAGCAAACTCTTGCTGATATGGCACTGCTGAGAAGCCTGCAGCTTATCTTTCAGTTGGTAAAACTGAGGGTGTTTTGACCACAGGGAGCAAAGTGCTCCCCTGAGAAGTTGTCACCCTAGATTTTTAACGACTGAGATGGTTTTGTATCTTTTTCAATCCAAAATCTTGACACAGCAGTGCTGTCAGTCCTAAAACCTCTGCAATTCCACACCCAGCCCCCTCACCCCCCTAAATGGGCTTGGATACACACCAGCCTGAAATCTTTTTTATTCACAGGTATTTATTTAGATGTGAATAGCACCTGGAAAGTTTTATCCAAGACACTGAAATCCAGAACACCTTCTTCCTAGCTCTTCATTCCTCACCCAGAGATAACACTCTTACCTAACAGGATTAACTGTATTGGCAGCTCCAAGAAACCTTTGCACACTTGCAGCAGTGGTGGCCAGACTCTTCAAGCCCATGTGAAATGATACTTGGACCAAAGAACTGAAGAGTTCTTCCAGAAACACAGGGACATCTTTAAGATGCTCTGCCAATATTGCTGGCTTCTAACGAGGGGCACCCAAAGCAGGTGCCTTTGCTGGCTGTCAGTGGAAAGGTTTGGCACAGGGAGGCACTTCCTTCAGTGGACCCATCCCAGGCCATTTTCAGCTTGAGAAACCTTTGGGTTTCCAGTGAGAAGCCAGTTCTCAGCTCCTGAAGAAAAGCCATCACATGTCTGGGGCAAAATTTCCCACTTGTGAAGAGAACTCCACAATGCCTGCCAGATGCTTCCATAGCACTACCCTCTGGGCTATGCACTGAGCCATCCTGGGCCTGAAGCAACAGGACCATGAGGAAAAAGGGCCACAGCTTCCAGCAGGACTTGGCTGGCAGAAAGCTGACTGAATTATTTCTGTGTTATCAGGGTATTTTGGGAAAGGATGGGAGCCTGTAAGTACCCGACTCCTGCAGCAGGAGCAAGCAGTTCTGGCATCACTCTGAGGGGCTGGAAGGATGGCACTCAGGATGCTTTCCCATACTCACCAACCAAGCATGAAAGCTTCCACCAGCCTGGTGTCATCCACTCCCAGAGAAAAGATTGAGAAATCCTGTATTTTTATGCAGGATCCCAGTTTCACTCGGAAACCCAGGAAAGATTGAATTGCTTTTCTGGACCAAAAATCTCAACTATTGAAATGGGGGGCTATGCACAGACAAGAGTAAAGGCTTCATGGAAAATGGGATGACCCACTTTCAGCTCCTGTAGGCTAGAGTGTGATTCTCTGCTTTGGTACACTCGGGGGGGACCTCAAGGCTTCTTTTCCAGAGCCCTGAGAGAAACTGCAACCAAACTTCCTGCTCAAGCTGGGACTCCTTCTAACAAGCATAATCTGGATTGCCTTCTCCATCCACACAATGGAAGCAGGGACGTTTTGACAACCTGTATCTTCCCTACCCAATTCTCCCCACCCTCAGACAGACACAAACCCATATTGTGAGGAAACTCACAGACGAAGAAACACAAATAAATGCGGAATGAAATTCTCACTCGGAATTGGCCACCATCTCCATCATCCAGTTCCAAGATATAACCCTCCACTGGGTTGTGGCTCAAAGGTGGCATCCTCCAGGCCAATGTCACACTGTTGTTCCTGGTGCAACACTTCTCCAGCTGCAGCAAGGGGACGGGTGGCACTGTAACAGGAACTGAGCACAGGTTAGTGTAACTCTGCCCTGCCCCTTTAGGCTGTGCTGTGAGCACTATGATGACCACTCACCTCACAGGGTCCATTCCCTTCCTTGAGTCAAAAGGCAGTAAAAATGATATAACAAAATGTTCTCACTTGGTTAGACAAATTGTTTGGCTGAAATATGGAAACAGAACCATATCTGGAGATGCTTCTTGTAGGAGCTACAGCCTGAGGACCTCATGTCTGCTTTCCTGCCCAGGGGTCAGTGGCTGAAAGAGATTTTTCTCATGCTGGAGCCCTTTGCCCCTGCTGTCCCAAAAGGAGAGAGGGAGCAGCAGTGGCCAAGAGGCAGCATGGGAGATGTAGTGATGCAGGTAGCTTAGCTCATTAGTGAGGATTTATTAACCAACAGAGCAGCCACTCTGCCCTGCCTGGCAGCAAGATAGAGCTGGAACTCCACCAACAGCAGGGAATAATTCTTCACAACAGGAGTTCTTTCTAAAACTAATCTAGTGCACCCCCAGTCCCCCAGTTTTTATCCAAACTACCTTGGCTATGGTATCTTTCTGGCAGCCATACTGAAAAGAAACTGTTGAAGAAAATTATTCCATTTACAATTTTTATCTCAATCCCTTGGTTCAGGTAGCAAAAGGAAATTCTGCACCCCAGGGTAGTGCCTGTGGCTTTCTCCTCTCAGAAAATGCAGTATGAAGTTATCTACCAACATGTCTTTCTAGTGACTTGCTCAGGAGAAACACCAAGAGCCTGTTGACCAGACCAGAACCTTAAAAATAAAAATAAACAGTGTAAAACATTCAGCCATGCCTCTGTGGGAAAGAGGCCTCCACCACACCCTGCTAAACACAACTGAACTCTCACTGCTCACTGCTTGCTGGCAATTAAGTGAAAATTCAGCCTCCTGGAGATACCTGGCATGCATCTTGCACACTGCTGAGAGGGTACAGGTTAAGTGGGATGGAAGTGATGTGTAGACCCTGCCTGGGTTTCTGCCCAAGGCTGAATTTCACTGTTTGGGATCATTTCTGCAGAGCCTGACCATGTCTTACAAGGAGCTGAGTGCTCTGAGCATCCATTGACTTAACAATGTCAGCTTGCTCTTCTTTTATCTACTCTACTTGAGCCTCTGGTTTATTTTTCTCCCTCTGTCCGCATGAGAGCTAAGCCCTTGAGCTGTTCCTTTTATCCTATTTTACCTCTTTGGATAAAAGAGGACTGTTCCTGGTTTGTGTACCAAGCAGTCTGTGGATGCTGCCGTGGGACAGGGCTAAGGCTTCACTCCTGCTTTGCAAGTGACACAGAGTCACCATCACACTTGTGATAAACAGTGCAGAAGCTTCTGTGGCTTTCTGATGGAATTATCCATCAACCCAGTGCATGGGGATGGTTGCTGGCCCAGTAGAATGACTGTGGTCTGAAATAAAAGAGCTTTGTAAACCAGCTCTTGAAGGTTTTCCTGTGAAAAGAGGGGGAANTGAAAAGAGGGGAAAAAAAAAACAAAAAACCCAAAATGCCTTGTTCCTATTCCTTGATATTTAAGGATGATTCAGAGGGTATCATAAATAAAAACTTCCTTGTGTTTTCAAGGGGAAAATTCAGACTTTTTCAAGTGGAATCTCAGATTCCTTCTGGAAGGAGAAAAAGTGAACACTTGTAAAAGTCATGGGCAAGTGCAATGAACTTGCATTATAATAATCTATAATAATCTATAATAATCAGGACACTGGATTATACTTCATAGTGAACAGCAAGGGGATGGGACTAAGAAAAGAAAACTCTAGGCTAGGTGTCAGAAAAAAAAAGCCTCAGATGTTAAATTACAGTGCTGTCCCACTTCTTGCTCAACTTAAAGTCCTCCGGAGAGTTTTCTGAAGGAAAAGATTAAAAATATGAAAGGAGAAATGATACTGCATTGTCACAGCCAAAGGCCTGGGTTCATGATGCAGAGCAGACAGAACCAGGCATAAAGCCTGCAATGAAATGGTTAAATCTTCCTTCTTAGGGTTGTGCAGCTCATGGCTGGAGAAGCAAAGATCTGCACCAGGAATCTTCACAGACTGGTTTGCAGAAGAGGAAAGGAGTCGCTCCTGACGAGGATAAGGGGCATAGGAGTGAGAGTTGAGAGGTGGTACAGGAAAGCAGAGAGTAGTTATATTTTTCCAGTTCTGTACAAGAAGCCAACTGCATGACAGTTCCAGCTGCTTGAACAAAACCAACCTGAAACACCTATTTGCCTCTGCCCATAGCCTGAGATGAGAAAGTACACATCGAGCCAGTCATCACAAAGGACAGGAATCTTGTGCCAAGGCACTCAGAAAAAGCAATAGTGAGAAGGAACTATGGACAGAGGAAAGGGATCTGGGAAAACTCAAACCACGAGCAGTTCCTGGAGCTGTGTGTGCTTCTCAAGAGGTCAGCCAGCCTGGGGAGCATGGGAGTCTTGCCAAAGGGCTATCAGTGAGAGTCAGTCACCAACAAGACTGCTTAAGTGTTACTTCTGCACAGTTAATTTGTTACCCAATTGCTTTTTCCTTCTCTAAAAAGAAAAAAAAACCCACCCCCTGATCTTTATTTTTTGAGATATGCTTCAGAAGTGGGCACAGAGTCCACCAGTAAAGGACGTGAACAAGTCATCAAAGCAAATGTAATGTGATTTGTTCTCATTTTCATTCTCCTTTGTCCAACAGAGTGAATCAATGTTTCCTTGCAAGCACGCTTTCACTCCAAATGACCCATGCAAGCTCACCGAGGTTGAATGAGGCCAGAGTTTGAAAAAACCCATCTAGAAATTCAGCCATGCAGTAAGCATCGATAACAACAGCACAGCCCTTGCTTGCAATGCTTTTGGAACAAACCAGCTTGCAGCTGGAAAAGGCACTTTGGCCCTATTCTCATAGCTTGCCCCAAAACTCCCTTTACAGGTGGTCTCTGATGTCTTCAGTATATCTGTTTGTGAGATCAGCCAGTCAAAACTTGATGACTAGGTGCACTGGGGGAGGTAGGATTGGAGAAGGAGCAGATGTGAAGAGACACATAGATTTTAATTGAAGGCTCAAAAATATACAAGCTCTGATGGCTATAAATAGCAAATCACTGCCTTGCAACACCAGCTTCTTCTCATAGCCAGCAAGGTGCTGTTCCCAGAAAGTCTGAATGCTCCCTGCTGAACTGCTGAGTTGCTTACCCTGTGGTATCTTTATTGGTGGAGGTCACAGAGTCAAAATTACAGAAAAAAATATTGCAGAGTCTCATACTGAGCAGTTCAAATGCAAATAGATTCACTGTCATACACTGAGAAATAAAAATACACCTCTGTATATTAACCAGTCCTCAACAGCTATGAATGGTAGCTCAGGACCAGCTGATGGCTTCTGACTGGGCACCCAGAGGCAAGGGGGGGACACTGCCATCCCTGAGGCACGTTCAGTGATGGTGGCAGGTTAACCCCACTTCTGCCATTCTCTGCATATGCCAGTTGTCACCAGCCTGCTGTGACATGCAACAGGTCAAGGCCAAGGCAGCTCAAGAAAAACCCCTCCTGTGAACCAACTCTTAAGGAGTTGAGGAACAAAGGCTGAGGGTGTTTATAAACTCTGTGCAGAGCAATCCTCTCCTCTCTTCTGCTCCTCAGGCTGTGCCTAGCTCCTGACCAGAGCTTCACTGCAGTTGCATGGGAAACAGCAGACAGCCCTGTCTGTCACAAAGCTCCAGTGAATCTGGCTCACTAAAAGCCTTGTGAGTCTTCAGGCTTAAAGCCAGATGAATGCCCAAAAGCCAAACACCTAAGCTGCTCTTACCTCGAGTGACCTGTGGTTAATCAGCAGGCTAAGTGGATAGTTTAACTACATGCTTTATATGTTTGGGAAGGAGAGTGGGGGAAGATTAGTATTAAATATAGTTAACAGTAAATATGGCCAGCATTAAATATAAATTGATTTAATAAGACAAGTGCAAACACTATTCAGAGAAATTTTATCAGTGATTTTCTTTCCTTTCCTTTCCTTCCTCTTTCCCTTTTCTTTCCTTTCTTCCTTTCTTTCCTCTGCTTCCCTGGCTGTCAACATTTCACAGGAGCAGTTCCCAGGTGCTTTTTGAGGACTGTTTATGCCAAGATGCAAACCATCCTTGGAGAGCAGACTTTGGCCTTTAACTGTTTAGACATTGTTTCTCCACAGGTTTATCTGCCAGATTATCCACATTAATTACTTCATCTTGGGTCTCTTAGGTTCAGAATTGGGCCCAGAGAGAACAGATAAACTGAGCAGAAAATTTTATTCTTGCTTGGTGTTAAAAAAACAAAGCACATCTGACATCACACCAGGATATTCTTGGATCACCACTGAGGGAAGCTGATGGCATCATTCCCCAATGCCTAGCTGGTCTATGGATCTAATCCTGATTCATTTCTCAGCCTGCTCCATTAAACCAAGCTCATCACAAGTGTGTGGTGTTAATATTTTATTTCTTTTTTTGCCAATCATCAGATTCTGCTTTTAAATACTTTTTTTTTGGTAATCTCCTTTCCCTTTCTTGTGTCCCTCAGAATCATTTGGATACCTGGAATCAGGGAAGGGTACAGACGTGGAGCTGCTTTCCCCTTGGGAATCTCTGCCTTACAAGTTTTTATCAGCTGGCTACCATTCAGAGTGCAGTCTAGGCATCAGTCAAAGGGTGGGAGTTTTTTCCCTACTCAAGCATATGTGTGCATGGAGGGAAGATTTCTTTACTACTTCAGCTGTTCCTGCCAAGATAGGGATGGCTGGTATTTAGAATTAATCATGTTAAATCTAGGAATGCTGTAAAATGGCAGAAGCTTTCATGCAGCTAATTTTTAATCTTTAAAGTTGATAGATAGCCCTACTCTGAAGAATGTAGCTTTTTAAATCTTGAATTGCACCTGGTATCCCTGCCTGAGCTTGTTCAGGTCACTGCATATGACATGAGCACACCTCTCTAGGAAACACTCAGCTGAATTTCCCTGAAAACCTTTTAGAACTATCCAACAATTTCAAGTCATTCCTCTTTCCTCCCTCCGTGCCCCTGTCCCTCCCAAGCACAGTTTGAACACACGCATGAAACAGAGGAAAAATAAAATCATAAAAGCTCACCCCTACATTTCATCTGAATAAAATCCAGCTGGTGAATGGCCTGCAGTAAAGGTTCACTATCCAGAGTCAAGTCAAACTCAGCAGACACTTTGGGCTCCAAGGCTCCTTTGACCCATTGTTCCTGAGACACCTGAACACGCTTGATTAAAGCATCCGAAATCTGAAAGAGAGCATCAGGCTCGTGCTGTCAGATAGATTTTAAAAGAATATGATGGATTTGCTGTTATTGGGTCAAAACTGACTTTCATTTTTAAAGGCTTGCTCCAGCTCAGCCCACAGACAATTAGGCCAAAAGTCAGATAAAAATGATCACAGTGGACTCTTCTGGAAGTGAAATCTTGTCTCCGTGGAAATCAATTCACTCAACTGTCCCTGAGTTCATTTGGATGTAGTCTCAAGGTTAATATACCCCCCACATTCCCCACTCTTGAGACCAGAGGTGACAGTAGCCATCAATCTGGAGTGCTAATAGGTTTAACTTGGTTCATTCTCATCCTGGTTTTAGGGATGCTGTGGCAGCCTCCTGCTATTCATGCACTCCTGTGTGCAGTGTGCTGCTTGCCCTGCTGCTGTCAGCCAGGTGCAGGTCATGCTGGTTGATGTGCCTTTCTTAGATCATTAATGAGGCAACACAACTATTAGGGCAAAGTAAAATGTTAATATAAATAATAGAATTCATTAGGCAAAATCATAAACTGGATAATAAAACTGTTATGCTTTCTCTCACCCATGGACACTTGCACTGCTTGCAGCTAGGAAACCATAGCCTGCAAATTAAGGCAATTGTTAGGCTGTATTTTGCTGTATTCTCCAGCTACAAGACAAGTCTTGTTGTCCTGGGAGATGCAACAACCCCAGGGAAGCAAAGCTACCTGTAAGTCATGCAGTCACCAGACTGAGCTTGTAGCAGGAGCTAAGGTGAACCTAATTAGCAAAGATTTGACTTTAACATCTCTTCCTTTTTTTATTCCCCAGAACATCAGAAAGAAAAATACCTGTAAAAAGCCAGAGGGATCATTTTCTTTGATAACTTCTAGGCAGTACTCCATAAGACCAGTTGACTGGCGTAGCTTCAGTGTACAGTGATTGATTTGGTCCCAAACAACCTGGAAAACAAGCATCAGTACAGTTCTGAAGACACATCAGCATCTAGTGAGTTCTGTAAGATTATTTCAGAAGAGGCAAGGAATTGAAGAATGTGTTAAAGCTGTGCTTAATTTAGCTGCCATATGGCCATTGCCATCTTCCCATCAGCCACACTCACTTGCTCTGTGTTGTAAATACTGATAATTAGCTTGGCAAAAAGTTGTGCACAGGGAATCTCAATTTTCAGAGCAGATTAATTGCTCCAAGACAAGGTTTGCTCAGGGCAGAAAGAGCACAGAAGGTGTTTTTACACTTAAGAGTATTCACATTTACAATCACACTTTCACCAAAGTCTGAGCTTTGGAAAACTCCTTCACTTGAGAGGCAAATACCAGAGAGGAGAACTGCAGGGGTGGTTTCTTGCAAACTCCCTTCACAATTCCCCACTGATCCTGCTGTGTTGAAGAACACATTGCTGGGATTAAGATATAAAAAAGCTGTGTCTTATTTTTTGCAGATTTTAGATGTAATTCTGCTGCCACATAGCTGGAGACTTGGCCTAACAGGACCATGTTCAACAGCACATCTCCTGAGCTACAAGAGCCTAACAGGAATAACCTGCAGGAGCTAATCCTGTGCTGTTAGTACTATGTCCTTAATGCTGGTTCTTGTTAAGCATGTTTGTTTTTTTTCTTTTAAATGCTGATTTCAGGTGGATTTTATTCATTGCTTGCCATGGTAGATATTTGACTTCAATTTTCCCTTCTGTCTTAGATTCTGTTAATGTTACTGGCACAATAATACCTCAAAACCACATATGCAGCTCAACATTCCAAGAAATGTGTCTTTAAACATTTCTGGACTGATGCTTTCTTCAACCATTTATAGCTTTCTACTCCCCATCCTCCTTTACTACATTTCTTTAATACCTTTCAAGTGGCACATGGATTTCTGGGGCTGGCTTGCCTGTATTTCAAAGATTTGAACAGACACCAAAATCTCAACATTTTACATGGGCAGAAGGCCCCAGAATCCAAATCAGACACAGGTTTCACTGGTAAGCACCTCCCAGACCCTTAGATAAATAGATAAAAGCTGCTGCAGTATATGCCTCCTTTTAAGTGGGTAAGCAGAGTTCCACTAAACTGCTGAAATGGAACATCCTAAAGGACTTCAGGGTTGGGTCAGTAGGAGTTTTCATGGTGGAAAGGGCTGTGGACCTGACAGAATGCATAGAAACCTCAGATACCAGCAGCCATTAGAGTTGTGCTCACCTTCAGCTTGTGCTCACGTTCTTTGGTCACCTTTGTGAGCAGTTTTGCCTTCTGTCGTGTCAAGGCATCAACCAAGGCATCACACTGAGCAACAAGACAGGCTTCGTAATCCAAACCATTCTCCTAGAAGAAATAGAGAGCCATACTCATCATAGGTGGTACTACAAGGTTCCAAGCTGCCCCTCCTCCTCTGGATGAGTTTTTCTGGCTGTGGAACTCATTCAAAGGGAGGTTCTCCCTTGTTTCCTCTGCTCGTGAAATTAGAGGAAGGAAAGAGTTTTCAAGCTCCTGTTTTGAGATGCTCAGTTGTCCTGTCAGCTTTCTTCCCAAATACTCAAATGAAAAAATAAAAAAGCCTGAACTGTGAGAAGATTTCAAACACATGCTCGAGGAGAAGCATCCCTGTGTAAGACATCACACATCCTTAGTCACTACTATGTCATAGCAATTTTGGTTTACTCTTCTTTGCTGTTCATTTACTTTGTCTTCATTCTTTTGAGAGCAAAATTTTCAGCACTGTATTCCCTTCCCTCACTGAAATCCACCCATCCTGTTCTCCAGCTGAGGGTTGGAGGTCCCTGCTGCAGTCCTAGACCTGCTAGCAAGAGGAGTAGGAGGGAGAACCACCAGACAGCTCAGTTACTGTTCACAGGTTTGTCTTTGACTCTTCCTGTTTGCATCTCTCCCTCCTCGGCTTATATTACACCCAACTCCCCCTTAAGCCCATTTCCACCCAGCTACTCTTGAAATGCTGGTTTGTGTGCAGACTGAATCAGCTGATGGCTGTAGTGCATCGTTTCTCTCCTTGTTTTCTGTTCACACATCAAGCAGGGTGTTTGGCAACACGCCTCCTTCAAGTGGGAAAGGATGGAATTGTTACAGCAGATGGGAAAATGTGAAAATCAGATCATGACAGCTACGAGGAGGAGCAAGGAAGCAACAGGGCAATGAGGAACAGGCAGCTTCTGAAAAGAAGAGACCAAGAGATTTAAAACTGATCTCAGAAAGTGTAAGGGGAGGATAAAAGAGGGGGAAACAATAGCTCTGCAAGGCAGGGAAAAGAAAAATGAATTTACAAACTGTCCCAGGCAAGCTAAAACCACAGCTCTGGCAAACTCAGAGAGGAGGTGAAGAGTGGAGATGGCTGCCTGGTCTGCTGTGCAGAATAAAATGTGCATGTTGCTCACTCCTTTATGTACACAGACATTTTAAAGACACTTGTGGAGGGGTAAATGTCTGTATGAGTGCGTGGCAACCATATCAAGACTTGTATTAGAAGTAATCTGCTCTGAGAGACTGGCTCAGCATGGAAGGGGCAGATCCAGCTTTTAATGTTAGAGGGTGGCTGCTGGATGCAGTTTCCCTTCCTTAGACCTCCTCTAGCATTCTAAGCAATGAGCAGCATCAATTACAACACTTGGTCTTTGGATCTAATTGTAGCAGCTCCCTTATGCAGAACAATTTGGCAGTGATTTTACTGAAGCACATTAAAGGATTTTACAGCAGAGTCATAAACAGCCACAATAGCCCATCTTTAGGTTTCAGGAGGGAAAAACACAGTTTAAATGGGAGTAGGTGACTCAAGAAAAGATTGGTGATAGACTACTGCTTTGGATGAGTTATCCCATCCTAAAATAGCTGTTCATACCCATAAGAAGAGCTGCTCTCTAGGGGTGCCTGTCCTTGAGCAATAAAAGAAGTCTAAATAACTGGGTTAGGTGAGCCACATAACTTTTAACTAGGTAACCTCAGCTGAGAGAATCCTTACACTGTGTCCAAAACATGACAAGGAGCAGATGCCAGTGGTGACTTTCAGTTAGATGTGGGGTTTTTTTTACCAGTTTCTCAGTCTTGCTTTGTCCTCTTCCCCACACAGCCACAGAAGACGACTGTGAGCGTGGGTGGCTACGCTGCTGGGTGGCAGCCTGAGAGCTTGGACAGCATTTGTGGTACAAATTCATCATCTGCAGTGTTAAGTGGAATATTTTAAGGATTACATTCTAAACTAAATACTGATTTTTAGACTTCTGCTTTGGCTTCCTGTTACTAACAGGCAAAGGACTTGCATGTTGGTGAAAGATGAGCAAGCAGCAGAGTGGCCAAATGATGATGTCTGACCCACAGAAAGCCCACGGCTGCCTCAGGTAACATGCATTCCCTTCTGGGTACTGTGCAGCTCAAGCTGCAGTGGCACTTTTCCAGCCACACTCTGCAGGGTGAGAAGGACCTTGAGAAGCAGCTGACCTCCAGTACTGATGAGTCTAAAAGTGGTTGGAAAAGGGACTTGTTTTGGCTTTGGGTTTGTGCCCTCAATTACTGCACACTGGGCAATTAGAGGATGAAAATATATTCTGCTCCAATAAATGACCACGTTTGTTTCTTCTTTCCTTTGACTTCCTACAAATTAATAAAGAAGTTGACTGGGTTTTGTATATATTTAGAAAATGTAAGATGAAAAATAAGTAATAAATTCTGAATGTTTTAAAATTTTATCCCAAATGCCCAATGCAAGCAATTTCAGTCAGGAAGGAGCCAGAAACATGACCACTGGATTCAATCAAAGACTAATCAGCACAGCTCAGATGTCCAGTATTGAGTATCAGCTTCTTGCAATAAACAACAAATAATCAAGAAGCTAAGAAGGGCTTGTGGACATTATCTGATGAATAATTTTTCCTAGCAAATCCATTCAAGAAAGGTTAGATGATTCCAGGAAAGATGAGAATAGCACAGGAAACAAAGTCATCAGATAAATTATTCACTCAGTTCTATTGATCACTGTATTATCAAACCAGCTAATATTCTAATTTTACCTGGATCTGCTGCAATAAATTTTTCAGCTGAACCAAAAATTCTTTAGCTTCCTTTGCTTTATCTGAAACACCATTTAAAGCCTGAGACAGCTGTGCCTGCAAGGAAAAGAAAAAGGGAAAAAAACAGGGAAAATTAGAGATAAAATGCAAATCTGTTTCTTAATAATCCTTGGGTCTGATGATTAATAATGAGCTAAAAGGCTTACTGCCCGTGGCATGGATACTTACACGCACAGAGCATTTGTGCTAGGAAGGAATGGTTAAGATTTTAATTGTAATAAGTTCTAAAAAAGGTGAAATATGCGTGTGGGGGCAGTCAAGTATTGTGTCTGCACATTCCACTTTATTGCAGTGACATTGTAAGTCAAAATACCTTTTTATAAGACAGCTACCCACATATATAAGGAGATAATAGTCTTACACTTACGCAGCAGCATCTGTTGTGCTGAAAAATCCCAAGTGCTTTCCAAAATAGCACTTCTTTTTTTCCATCAAAGCCTGAACTCTTTTTAGATGTGGCAGAGCCTACCAAACCTGAGATACATGAGGACTTCCAAGGCAAATCTGCCTCTTCAGGCTTCATAGTAATGTCTCTTTGGGGCTCCAGTTTCCCATGCTCCAGTCCAACAAAAGACTGTGTATTTTGGAGAAGCTGAAAAAAGTCCTTCCTGACTTTTGACTGGTGAGATGCACAAAATATGTCTTTTGTAAGTCCACATGGAAGATCTAACTTCCCCTTTCCTCAGCTGGCACCTGAGATCTCTTAAACCAAAGCAGAGGCTTCTCAGTGGACTTCCAGAATGAGAAGGAAATGGTGCTTCTGACACCAGCAGACCCAAAACCACCGTGGTCTGACCAGAGCAACCCCACAAACTGTATTTTTCTGCTTGTTAGCCTGGATCCAGCATCACTTCTCCCTGTAGATATATGCAGAGTGACCAGACAGATCCCACCAGGAGTATCCTGCAGGTTAGACACTATCTTTGTGCGTCTACTCCTCAGCCACACTTGGCAACTATGAGACTGGTGATGCCCAGTTATTTATCACCACCAAATGGCTATGACAACTGCCATCAGAAAATGAAAGATGAAACATCAGGTTCTTGGAAGGTTGCTGCCTCTTGTTTCCTTAGAACTAGAGCGTGCCTCAGACAGAGCCTTGTATGTAGGACAGCAGAAAGGTTATGAGTCTCTGACAGAAGGCTTGGTTGAACTTCAGTAAGTCACCACTCATTTTCTGCTTCTCTTTTGCTCCTGCAGGGAAGTAAATCACTCCATCCATGAAAAGGGCACAGCTCCCTTCTTCCAACTGCCAAAGTTTTGAGCTTGCCTCCTGTGTTAATGTCTCCTACTCATCCTCCCCTTGTGTTTGCTCAGTCATGCAGGGCAGCAAAGAGCAGACCTTTGGCAGCTCCCAGTGGGCACTTTCCAGCCCAGCTCCTAAGCAGGCAGCCTCACACAGGCAGAGGCATTGCTCAACCCCCCAGGGCTCTGCAGGAGGTGGCTACAAACCCTGACTGGGAGCTGGGACTGAATGATGGAGAAATAGGCCATGCTACATCTTCTTCCTCATATTCACATGAACTTGGTCCTTTTAGCCCAGTTGTAGGTATTACTGAATTTGGAAATAAAATATGCTCTACTACAACTCATTTGTAACAAATGCAATGGGAAGACACATTACTGTTTATATTTCTCAGGATTTGAATATTTAGTATCCTCTTATGCAAACTCCTGAACAAACGTTTAAAGTGGTGATGTTTGATAGGAACACCGACTGAGGTCACAGAAGCAAATTCCAGGTCCTTGAAGAGGGTCCTTGCTTTCTGCCTGATCAGACAAACAAAAATTCACAGAATCCTAGAATCCCAGAATGGTGAAAAGGGACCTCTGGAGATCACTGAGTCCAACCCCCTGGTCAAAGCAGGTTCACCTAGAGCAGGTTGCACACGATCATGTCCAGGCAAGTCTTGAATATCTCCACAGAAGGAGACGTCACAACCTCTCTGGGCAGCCTGTTCCAGTTCTCCATAGTAAAGATTTTTTCCTCATGTTGAGGTGGAATTTCTAGACCAGTTCTCCACGGGCTGATTATGGTTGCCAGTTTAAAGACCACCCTTTTTGCTTGCACTTTCTGCTCCATCCACAAGGCACACCTGAGCCTTTGGTTTGTCAAGCTGGCACAGGACAAGGTGGGAGCAGAATGTCACCGAGCAGCAGGGGAGAAAGTGAGAAAGAAATACATGCCAAAGCATGGTACTTTCTGCTGTTGACTGGCCCAACCAAATTGTCCCAGGGAGGCAAGGGCTCCCTTCTTTCCAATCAAAACCAAAGGCTGATCCCAACAAACATAAAGCTTCCACTGCACCAGTATCTGCCCTAGCTCTCAAATCATCTCAAAAAGCATTTCACTAGGTCAGAGGAGCCAAAAGCTCTATGTAGGCATCAGAGCAGCCACAGAAAACTGAATCACTGCAGATGAATTGTAACCAGCATAGGTACTGATAGCAATTAACAGTCACTCCTGGCTCCAGGCACACTCCCATGGCAAAGAGCTGCAACAGAAACTCAACAGCATCATTGTTCAAAGGGCTCCTAAGCAAATTGCCACGTTCATTAAAACCTGGGGTTGCATTAACGTGGCTTCAGCAGGAAGCCAAGGAGAAGACCAGATCTCCATTTGTGAAACCCACTTAGAGATAATAGCCTTGTTTTCCCCAGCATTTCTAAGAAATACCTTGCAAAGCAGTGGAATTTAGTCATGCACTTTCCATTAAAATCAAATGGAGCTACATGACTAAGCCCTCAGTAAACCAACCAAGGCATAAAAAATGCCCTGTACGCTCAGAACAACCTCTCACACTGCAGAAATATTTACTGGAAACCAAACTGAAGCTTTAAAAACTCCACTGAGTGTGACAATTAGTAGCTTGTGGCAAATGGTATTCGACCTGATGTTATTTTTACTTTAACACTGGTCTTACAACCAATAATGTGGATGTTGGAGATGGATACCAAGTTTCTCCTTCTATCAAATACAGGAACAGAGAGATAACAAGGGTGAGTAATTAAATCCAGAGGGGCCTGAAAGACTGATGCTTCCTTTGATTTTAGAAAATGAACCAGATAATGCCCACGTTGAAAAACCCAACAGTTCATGCTCATTTAGCTTGTTTTCCCTCCATCTCTCTAGCAGCAGATTAACTATTGATTAGCTAGGCTTGCCTTGGTGCTGAATTCTCAAGCAGTCCATATGTTTTTGGGAACACAACCCTTTAGGACAGCAAATAAAAGGCATTTGGACTCCAGCACTTGCCTTCAACCACCTGCCTACATGCCTGTGGCTTTTTTCAGCATTTCAGTAGATGCACCTCAGCATGGCAGGGGTTGGAAGGGACCTCTGGAGATCGAGTCCAACCTAGAGCAGGTTGCACAGGAATGCAGGAATGCATCCAGGTGACTTTTAAAAGTCTCCATAGAAGGAGACCCCACAAACTCTGGGCAGCCTGTTCCAGGGCTCTGTCACACTCACGGTGAACAAGTTTTTCCTTATGTTTAGTGGAACTTGCTGTGTTCCCATTTGTGCCTATTGCCTATGTCCTATCACTGGGCACCACTG
>VWZY01010685.1:251-42367 GCA_013399075.1 Chloroceryle aenea | reverse complement strand
ACCTGTGCCAGATTGTATGATCCCACTCTGGCAGGGTTTTGGGTCTCCAAGGTCCCTTCCAACCCCTGACATCTTTTGTGTGTGACTGAAACAGATGATTATCTTCTACATAGACACATATATGTTGTGCAAATCAACGGTGTGAAACACTCTTTGTTACCTAGAGTTTCTGAAAAAGAGCCTGCACCAAGCCCTCAGATGCTGCCGCAACCTGACTCCAGAGAACAGCTGCACCAGGGCAGCACTGAGGAGAAAGATGTGTCAGAAGCTGTAACTGTTCCAGTTAAAAGGCGTTTAGTTTGGGGTGAACAAGAAGGTGCTGAAGAACAGGAGAATCAACAACCAACAGAAGAGGAAGGAAAACAAGATGAACAGGCTGCAGTTTTGGCTCAGCAGTTAGAAGAAAACGATAAGGATGCCAATGAAGATAAGAAAATTGAAGGGTAAAAGTGAACATTTTTGTGCTGTACATATGCAGTCTTTTCCTCAAACACCTCAGAAATTTGTAGGTTAACTAAGTTTTGTTTTTAAAATAGATTCACTTAAGAGGGTATAGGTTGGTGTGACTACTTTTGATTTTAATAGTAGAAGGAATGAGAATGTTCAGGGCATTTCGCTGGTTGATGGAAGTGAATCTGTCATTAAGAATACTGTATTTCTACCTTGAAAGACATAAATTTGTGAAAGCATGAACAATTCTAAAGTTTTTTTCCAAAACTTGAAAATTTGAAGTAAGGACTTCTCAGAACAGACTGTTCATTGCACAGCAGCCAAGTGTAGTGAAAATTAAAGCTCACAATTTGCTTCAGATTGACAGCATAGGATTGATAGGACTGGAAGGATAGGATACATGCTAATCTTGTGCTTAAGCACAATCTGTTTTTCTTTAAAAAATTCATGGGCAAAGTTAAAGGGATTGGGAGAAAAAAAAAATGCTAGCATCCATTACTTGCCAGTGATTATGTTACTGAGCTTAGGTGGGAAAAAGGTGAAGAGTTATTTAGAAATAGTGAGAAATCAATTCAATATGTGCATAGTACTATATTTGATGATTGCAAGTTCCAAATATTATCTAATTACAGAAGTCTGTCTTTTTACTGTGCAAGTTTTGCATACTTTTTTAGTAGAAGAATATTTTAGTTTGGTAGATACTTAAATCTGAATAACATTGGCCCTTTTTACCATACCGTCTAAGCATTTGATATTCCTCACTGGGTTTTTATCTTTGGTGTTGGAGCATGAACCAGACATAAGGAATTGTAATTGTCTCCTTTGGAGATAATATCCTGGCAAAGAAAGATGGAGATGCTAAACTGAAATAGAAGTTAAATGCAGACTTTCAAAATCATTATCCTGAAAACCTTCTTAAGTTTATATGTAGTTCTAGAGATATACTTCATAGAGGTGGCTCTGATTAACATCAAAGATTTTCTGTCATCCCTCAATGTGGTTGTGTGTGTGTGTGCTGAGATCTGCTCTGGCCCTGGCCATGCAGAGCACTTGCATGTTATCTAAGTCTGTTTGAGAGCTAGAAATGAGACATTCTTTGCCTAGATGTCCTCAGAGCTTCTCTACTGTGCACTGATAGGATCAGGTTCCTTTCACAGTGTGGGTATGCCACCACCTCCTTTTGAAATGCATCTGGAGGAAGAAGACTGAAGTAGTAGTGCTGATTTATTTAATAACCTGGGGGCTAGAGTGGTTGCTTAACTGTGGGATACTTGGTTTCGGTTCCACCACATTGACTGAAAAGAGTCAAACCCACATTCCCACCTCTAAGGTGGCAACCAGGTTCAGTTTTTCTGGGTGAGTACTCTTTCCAGCCCTTCTCTTGAGCCTCTGCTACTGTGCAGCATCCATTCAAGGTTTATTGGGACAGAGGGAGACTGAATTTACAGCTTGAGACTGTTTATGTATTTTATCTGGCTACATACAAAATTAAAAACAAACAAACAAATTGAGGCTCGAGGGCTGGAATCCAGGACTCCCCATTGCAAGCAGATATTTTACTTAAGGCTGTTGCTGGTTTATGGACCCTGTCTTGCTGTCGGCTTCACTGTAGGAACGTATTAGAAACAAAATACATGGGTGCAAGACTCCCGAGCCCTTAGTCCTTTTGTCATTTCTTTTTTTTTTTCTTTTTTCAGTGCAAAGGCTTTAGTATTGAATTCTTCTGCAGCTGTGTCAGAGTCTTCTTCTGTATCCTCGAGAACAGGCGGCAGGCTTCCTACTCCAAAGCTGAAAACGCTTGGTAGGGCTCAGAGGACTCATCATGATCTCACTACCCCAGCTGTTGGTAAAAAGACCTTTAATGCAAAGCTGTACTTCAGGAACAAATATAAAAAAAAACCAAATTTATAAGAATTTATTAGACTATTTAATAAAACATGTTTAATCTTCTTCACTATAATAGGTGGTGCAGTTCTAGTGTCTCCTCCTAAACTGAAGTCATTTTTGCAGCAGAGAACACAAGGTTTAGGAACAGACTCTTCTTTGGCTAAGCAAGGTGCAAAAGAAGCTTCAAAAAGAAGATCCTTCCAGGTGAGCAAGAAAAGAGGCATACCGTTAAACATTTTAGGAATGTGCTTTTTAAGTTATTGTGAATAATTTATTTAATAAATATTTTTCTTCATTTGTCATTTACTGTTCTAAAAGTCTCAGCATCTGTGACTAAAAAAAGGCTGATGTCTGAATAAATATTTTTTTGGGGCATACAAAGCAAAAGGATTGAGACTAGGTGTGAGGCTAGATGAGCTCCATTCTGGCTTTTTCTTCTAGATGCACAGGATCTATTTTTAAATAATTAAAAAAAAATGTTGCAGTCAGGAGCAGTTGATATCCCCGTGAATGTTACTGGAGCTTGCCACTGACACAGGGCACAGCTCCAGATTCCTTGACTTGAAAGAAATTCAGGGAGGAGAGGTTTGGGTACCTATGTACAAGAGAGGTAAATGTGCCATAATACTTTAATTCTCCCTTTCCTTTATTTTTGTGGCTCTTTTACTTTTCTGCTTACATATTGACTAAAAGAAAAATAGAAACATTTTGGAGGTGTGTAACTGTCGTCTTCTCAGAATCGCTTTTTTAAAATTTTCTTCCAGGTTGTGCTTAGCCTCTGTTCTACATAGGCAGCTAGCATTTCACTGCATGCATCCTCTTCAGTCGCTTCTATAAAAGAAGCAGAGAAAATTGCATGAGAAGTTGATCACAGAATCGTAGAATCATAGAATGGTTTGGGTTGGAAGGGACCTTCAAAGCCATCTAGCTCCGACCCCACTGCCGTGGGCAGGGACACCTTCCAGTAGATCACGTTTGCTTAAAACACCATCCAGCCTGTCTTGAACACTTTCAGGGAGGGGCCATCCACAACTTCTCTGAGCAACCTGTTCCAGTGCCTCACCACCCTCACAGTTATGCTGGTTTAAAATCTAAGAACACATTTTTTTTGCTGTGAAGAAAATAAACTTTTGATTTGACCTGACTAGGTTACTTTTGGACTACATTGAACACTTGTTACTAGGAAGAGATTTTCTTTAAGATGTCTCACAAGCTTGAAATACTTAATTGTTCTACTATCCTCATGAGAGTTGTAACAGTGTAAAGCCAACATTTGCTGCTTATGTGAGAATCTATACTGAAAAGCTGTATATGAGATGTTGGGGGTTTTGTTTTTTTTCTGTTGTGTTCTAGCCTAATGCAGAAGTGAAAGCTGTTTCACTCCTTACCTCTCCACCTGCTGGGCTGGGAACTTTGGATCCTCTGCCACTCAGGCAGGATCAATGGCCTCCTAACAGTGTCTCTGATGAGCAAGTTCCTCTTGCTTCAGCCCATCAAGAGCATTCCTCTACATCTCCTGTGCTGAGGTCAACCAAAAGCTGCTTTGTGCCTTGCTGGAGTCCTTCTTGTCGAATTCAGGGGACTCTCAAGGATCCTGAATTCCAGCATAATGGTGAGGTTTGTGTGTTAACTGTCTGTTACGAGTGCTGTAGGGTAGAAATGTCTACTGTGCTGTGTTCAGGCCAAGAGAGTGCTGAGCTTTCTGTCTTACTGATTCTACAAAAAATGTGTTTGTAAACAAAAGCTTTTCTGCTATATGTTTAGCTTTGCTGAGGAAATGTGCACAATTCTCCACCTTAGTTTCAGATTCCACTAATACAACTGTATTCTAGTGGTCTGTTGTCTTATTTTGCTTTATGAATTTCAGTAAGTACTTGCTTATTTTAAGAATAATTTGGTTTAGCATGAACAGTTGTAATTTTTAATCTTTAGGTGACAATTAGATGATGTGACACTTTCCAGCTGCAATTACCAACCAGCAGTTTGTAACCAGGGACCTCTATAGTGTAGCATTATTTTGCAGGAGTTGTGGATTTCTGGGAGATAAGCTCCCTAAATGTTTCTTCAGGATATGGAAACAAAAAAGCCATCTAGAAAAGATTAATTGGATATTGAGAAAAGCCATTTCTTGACTGAGGAGGAATTTGTGCTGGAGCATTTCAAAGATTTTCAACGATGTTTAGGGGTACTGGGTGCATAAATCTGATAAAGAAAAGAATCCTTCACCTTTTATTGAAATTAAAGTTTGTCTGCCTAAGTCATCATTCCAGAAAGACTTTCTGTAAGTCCTTAAGGTCCCACAATTCGTGGTCCTTTCATTGAAAACATTAGCTAAATTAAAGCAGTATTTCCATTCTAGAATGGAAAAAGTAGTTGTCAGGTTAAGTTGGATGGTGAAATCCAGAGAATTTTCTTGGAAAGAGGTTAAAATCGTGCTGTGTTCTAGCTCTGCACCTCAAGTGCAGTTCACTAGGTAACTTTTATCATCTATCAGTGAGGAGAATGCAATGAAGTTTATTTTAGCTCACCATGGAGTAAAGGAGTCTTGTGGAGTTTTTGGTATGTTTGCAATGTATAATATTAATGTTTTGGAAATAATAATGTACTATTTTTAAGTGTTCTAAAATGTAATATTTACCCTTTGTCTATTTTGAAATGATTAAAAAATGAACCTTTTACTTTTTGTCTTAGGAAATGTTGGCAATCCAAAAGTGAGGTCTTTCCAGTTACCCCTTCAGGAAATAAATTATAATGATGAAGGTAATTCTTATCCCAAAGCATTCTTGTATATCATGTGTGTATTATCTCAATTAATTTTGACTCTTGCATTAATGTGAGAGGTCTCTGAATGCATTAATACTGGTTTGTATGTTTGCATGAATAACTACATTGTTTCATCCAAATAATTTGAAAACTTCCACCCTAGTAATCTAAAGTATGAATAGGAAGGTTTATAGTAGTATAAACAGATCATTAAATGCAGCTGAAAATCAATTAGACCATTGTGGTTCAATATGGTTAATACAGCTTGCTCAGTTCTATAACTAATATCGTTTCCTCCCCACAGATTTTTTTTTTAAAGCCTTTGTGTCGATAGCAACAGAAGCAATCTGTAAAATGATCACAGTTCAGCTGCAGTACATTGAGATGGAACTTAAAAAGCACCAAGACTCATAAGATAAAGATTTTGCTTGTGACACTTCAGCACCAGATACACAGCGTACAATGAGTCTACTGACTTAAATTTTAACACCTGTATTAGGGGTACTTTTGTCATCTTGTTACTCTGATTACAATAAACATAAAAAAGGGACAAAACAGCAAAGTAAATAGCCCATCAGTGCATTTCTTGGCCCTTTTGTGGACAGACCCAAACAAACTTTCAGTAGTGTGAGTCAACCAAAGACACTGTAGCCTCGTTAACCTTAGCTGCTATATGTTGTTTCATAGCATGGTGTATGAGGTTGAGCTTGGTGTGGTGCTGTGCTAGTTGCAATCAGCTATGTTTGTTTTGGATTAGAAAATGGGCAGAGCAATGTCATATCTGATTGCAGTTTATTTATAAATACACCACAGATTAACCAAAAGCTTTTTTCTGTACCCCTTACGCTTGTTTGCTCCTTGGTTTTAACCAGGGTTCGGGCCAATTTTCTATTTTACTCATTGCAGTTGGCTGGAAAATATGTGGGTTGTGCAGATGGCTCAGCCAAGCATCTGTGTATCAACATAAAACATGCAAAATCCTGTAGTACTCTGCATCTTACCACAAGCTTGCTGCACACAGGTTAAATGCTGTAACTGCTGTTTCTTTTTACTTCTTTTTTCTTATGAGCTGAGTGATAATGTATGAGCTTTTAGAAACAGGTGCAATGTGCCAGCTCACAGATATTTCATGTGCCCCTATTTGTTCACGTAGAGACAAACCTGGGAATTACTCAAAGGACACTTCTGTTTGCAGAAGTGCAGTTAGCAATACGTAGGAATGTAGTTGCTATGCATAGTGCGTGAGCCTGTTACAGGCTGTTTGGATCACTGTATTTCAAGAATTTAGAAATGCTGCTGAAAAGTCAGTTGAATCACTGACAAAGTACAGGTCCTGTTTAGAACTGAGCTGTGGATTTGTTTGGGTTTTTTGCTGGTAGTGGGGGGCTAAAAGCTAGTGATACAGTTGTTTTTAATCCATCGCAGGAGAATGGGTGTAATTAAGGTCATTTATCACATAGAGCATCCTGACAGATCTGTAGCAACATCTTAATAATAAAGTTAAAGTAGTATAATGTGCTTTATCAGAAAAGTAGCATCCAGATTGCTTAATTTTAAGAGTTCTGCTGGGTGTGAAATAGACCCTGAGTTCAAAAGGAAGACCTTTCAAAAGTACGTTTTGAAAGCGTCCTCGTTGTCTTTGTGTTAAACTTCCTGTTTTCTTCAGAGGACACATTTCTTTTAACAGGTTTTGGCACACTAACTGGGTTTGGCTTAGGAGGGCCCTTTCAGCAACGTTGGTTCTGATACTTTAGTCATGTATTATTCTAAGGTTGTTTGCTTTGCTTGAAGCAATGGATTGCTTTCAGGGATATGTTATTGTCAGAGTCTAGTCTATACAGACTTCAGGGGCACAGGAATGATTTCTGAGGTCTTCTGACACAGGATGTGAAATGTAAAGATGACTTGAAGCATTGACAGTAGGTACCTCATGCTGGAGTTTGTCAAGAGTTGGACATGTAACTCTATAAACCTCCCTAGCATCCTACTAGCTTTCTCATGAGATTCTTCTCCAGCATGTCAGTTACCAAGTAATAGAATTGAAGTGTATTGCGGTTACTATTTTAGCATCCAATCTGAAAGAGGGCATTAAAATATTTATGCTTTGAAAGTTCACCATGAATGTCAACTGTGTTTCAATGTGTATATTTAATCTTCCTTTTTCCCCTTGTTGCTTTCCCCACAGATGACAGGTTGTCTCAAATTTCTGCTCGCTCAGCAGCGTCTAGCTCACTTGCTTCTCAGATACTGGAACGAGCTCAGAAGAGGAAGGATTTCTGGGGCAAGACATAATTTTCCCCACCTTTTGTATAGAAGCTGATCTGTAAAATGATTTATTTTTATAGTTTGTAGTGTACATTTAAAAAAATTGTGATTGTAGATACCATGCAGCATCCTTTCACTTATCACTAATATGTCCCAACTTTTAGGACTTGCCAACCCAATTTAAAACGTCAATATTTTAAACCAGTGTTGTAAATGTAGGTCCTTTATATCTGAGAATTGTGTCTTTGGTCATTATGTCACAACGACCATATGTGGTTTTATTCTTTACAGTGGCACCTCTTGAAACTGAGATAATGAATTTTACTTTTTTTTCTTTTTAATCCAACCTGTGTATTACTTTTCAAGGTATTCTGCTGCAGTCATGCAGTATGACCTGGGATGGTATTCAGGGGCAACACCATCATTCACCAGACAACTTATTTGTTTCATTTTTAATCAGCTCTCTTAAAGGTAACTGTACTATGTTTATGTTATGGCATGAATTGTCAGTATAACACAGTGCTGTAACAAAAAGTTAACTTTTACTGCTAACTGCTTTTTACCAAAAAGTCTTACTATTTCTTAATGAAGCTAACAAGCAACTTAGAGAAATTTGAGAAAAGGACACTAAACATTAGGGTTTGTTCATTGTCCACAGTTTTTGTGCCAGCATGACTCTTACAGTTCAATGTGTACAGTGCTGCAGCTTGTCAGATGTGAACATTTGTCTTTTTCTGGGCAAGCCCGGTGTTCAGTTTCAGCTTCTCCAGAAAAAGCAACCTCAGCCACTGTAAACAGTGGCCTTCCTCAGCCCCGCTTCAAACTCAGGTAAACTTAAAGTAAACTCAGAAGAATGTTTTTTCTTGACTTAAACATTGTAATTACCTCTCCTCCTAGTTGCTTGCTTCTGGGAGACTGACATACTGTTACGATTGTAACAGTGAAAAATATTTGTGATTTAATATGACAGCTTGTTTTATCTTTCCAAGTGATGAAAACAAGTTACCACAAAGTAGAAGAGGTAGGTGGCTGGCAAGCAGGCAGTTTGGTGGTTCTTGTGTGGCTTCAAGTTTTAATACTACTTCATTTGGAAATTTTATAAAAGAACAATTTAAATTTTGTATACATTTTGATTTTGTACACGATTATGTATGCATATTGCCGAAAATAAAATAAGTTGCTTGATTTGTTTCTATTCAAGTTATGTTTGCACTTGTCTGTTTAGTTTTCTGTTTTACATGTTCAGATGGAGTATCTGTGGGTTTTTGAAAGGTAAGATGTTACCTCAGAACTTCAGAAAGAGTAAGTTACTTCAAAAGCCAGATATGTTGATACTTGGAATTGTGACCCAGAGCAGAAGGGTGCTACATGGGGCTGGAAGACTTCTGTGCCCCAAGGGCCAGTCCCTAAAAAGGAGGTGTTGATTTGAAGAGTGGTATCCAGCACTGATCATGCTAGGAAACAGTGTCCACTTCTTCCAGAAATTGTGCATTGCAGTAGCTTCCTACCTGTGGAGTTGTTTGAAACAAATCAAGTTATTTTATTCTATCTTGAGGACTTCTGGGATTATTTTGTGGCATGCACCTAGTATGTAAGTTATAATTGGCCAGAAAGTTTCTGCTGAGAGGGAAACTGTGCAACAACCTTTATGAAAATTGCCAATTTTCCTTTAAGATGGTAGTTTTATAGTGGGAAACTTAATGGCTAAAAATGGAAATCTTTTTATGTAGGAGGGGATGTTGCCTCACTTTACTGCAGATGGGTTACCTTGGGTATCTTCTGTCTACTTTCTTTATATTCAACATATTCTCATGGTTCTTATGGCCAAGAGCATTCATCATTCATTACTTCTCTGCAGTACCTGTAATTTGAGTTTTATGAATGGCATCCTCTTTTTAAATCTTTATTTTAATTTTTCTGGGTTTGCATGGGATTCCTGGTTATCTGACAGCTCTGTCAGAGTCTGTGCGCAGGCCTGATTTTAAGGCCTGTTAAATCATAGATATTACAACAGCATAAGTACCAATTTTGTGTACAGTATCTCACCATGAGTCTTGTGCATCTGGGTAGCTCCAAGTCTGCTAGATGTGTGCTGTGTGGCACATGTATATTGATTTCTGCCAGGGAGACAACAGACTTGGTAAAGGAGGGAGATATTTTTGTTGCAAGGGGGTACAAACCCAATTTGGAGATGAGAATGGAATCCCCTGGTGTTCCACACATCATAATGACGTTCTTTTGCATCTGAACAAATTTCACCTTTTGCCTGAAATGCTAATTTAATTTATTTTTGGACAGAGGTATTTAAGGGAAATGTAGACAAACTACTTTTTTTTGGATAGTGCTAGTGCAAAGCTTCTGAAGGGTGGTGTTCCATAGTCTTCAAGGCAGACAAAATTCTTTATGGTTACTTTCTGCTATTGTTTATCTATCTCAAGAGGGTTTGGTTGTGTTTTGTTTTGTTTTTTCCTGAATGTTTCTGACCAAAGTTCAAACATGTTTCCCATTGTGTTATCCAGCAAGCTGAACATGGAAAAAAAGTTCAAAAGTGCACCTTTTATTAATAATTTACAAGTGTGTGCTATACAGTGAATGTGTATTGTTTTCTGTCAAGGAAATCTAAGAAGCCTTGAAGTGGAGAGACCAAGCAGATGAACAGGAAGGAAGGAAGTTGCCAACAGGAGATACATCTAAGTAATAAACAGCTCTGGGAGCTTTTTGACTTAGGGTCAAGATTTACAAAAGCAGCACATGAATAATGCACCCAGTCAGTAAGTGTTGAATTGTGAGTCTTCAGCTTCTCTTCCCAGGTTGGGTATGACTGCTGGGTGAATCTCTGCTGGGTGTTCGCAGCACTCAACCACGTGTACAAGTAAATAAGCTGTCTCTTCCTCGCTGACTGCTGACAGCTGGGAAAAGGCCTTTTATTTACCCAGTATTCCTGCCAATGAAGTGTTTCCCTAGCAAGACCTCAAGAGCAGACTTGACTCCAGTCTGTCACTTCTCAAAAGCCATCTTGACAGATAATAAGCCTGGTGGCTGTCTGTGGGAATGAGAAGTGAGCTCTGAGTTCCTGATATTGAAAGTTCTGGTTTTTTTTTTGTTAAAAATGGTTGGTGTCCTAGGGGTTGAAACAAAGATCTCCCTATTCCCAAATCTGTGTTCGCTCTAGTATCCTCTTCCTCTTCCCTCTGGCCAAATCACTTGCGGAATGACTTCATCAGGAGGGATGAAGTGCCCTTCTGAGCATTTAAGCAATTCCTTCAGGGAGGTTTGGATGCCCCTGGACATGAGGAGAGTTGTGAGGATTTATCAAAATGCTTACAGCAGCAGCGAGGTAATACGTTGAGGTTTTATTTCGTTTCAGAGTCTCAACTTCCAGTGCCTTTCATGATGTGCCAGCCTTTTCTACTTAAAATGCTGAAATTACCCCTGAAATCCTGCATTGAACAGTTTGAGAAGAATCAGCTGGGGCTTTTCAACTCTACAGGGAGATTTGGGAGAATATATGGGACTGTAGATAATCCCATACAACTAAACCAAAAATCTGCTAAAATGCGTTAGTTTTGCAATAGTATTTTGTTATTTCAAATTTTAATGCCTTTCTGAGATGAGTTCTGAAACGTGGTGTTTCAGAAATGTTTCAGAAATGTATAAATGTTGTTAACCTTACAAATGTGAGCAGTCAGGTTTCTTTAGCCATGAGAGAAATTCTTTTAATGAAGGTGTAGGCCACAAGGCATGCTTTTGGGACATACAGTCTGGCTTAAGTCCCAATGCTGCCCAGTGCTCTTCTAGTGTTACTTTAGTCACTGTGGGGATGTTGTATGGAATTTTTTTGCCTTTTTCCCTGAACAGATTCATGTCTTCCGTACTGCTCATATAAATCCCTATGTAGTAGAGTAACAACCTCCTGAAAACAGGTTTGCCTTCACCAGTGCCTTACACATAGCCTGAGTTCCCCCTGAACCTAAGGGCCACAGCCTGAATCCCAGTCTATGTTCCAGAAAGGTGAAAGGAAGCAAAGTTACTTACCAGCCACCAGCTTTTTCCTTCACTCACAAATGCTTTAATTCCAGGAACTAAGTTGTTTTCCTTATCTGATTCTTGGTGTCATCGCTTTCTGGCATATAAAGAAAATCCTTATTTAATCCTTAAGGAAAATTTCTTCATCTGACTGGGGAGGAAAAAAGGATTTTCAAATACTATCCATAATACTCGATGAACAAATTTGTTGGTACTTGAAGACTGGGTAGGAAGCAAAGCTTCTTTGAACAACTTAGTGTGTGCTTATTTGCATAATGTTACATTGCTTCATTGCCTGTTCCTGCAAGGCTGAGCTGGCGCCTAATGTTCTGGTATCAGAGCAGTACTGTCTGGTGAAATTCGTCAGCAAAGACCTCATGACCATCTGATGCAAGTAGAAGTTTTGCCATGCCCTCATTGACAGTTTTTAGTGGAGCCTGAAGCAAAATTGTTCCATTACCCAGATGCATACAAACGTGAGATAAAACAAGCCAAATGGTAATTTCCATGTGAAGTGACCTAAATTATTGTCCTGATTAGGCAGTTACACAAACCTTTGCAAACGAGAGCCTTGAGAAGGGAAGACAGTGGAGCTGCAGTAATTTTTATTTACTGCAGTTCCTAAATACTTACGGCAGTTCAACTGTGTCAATGTGAGCTGACCTTGCGAGGTTTCTGTTTCACAGGGTATGGTCTAGAGAAGCTTGTGAAGTGACTGGGCCCTGTCTAGCACATCTAAACTTGGCAAGTAGAATGTGCTGCTCATGGGAAGAGTCCTGAGAAACTCTGAAGGACAGCACTTGGTGGTCCTGCAGCATCCTAATAGGGTGGAGGACTGAGAACCACACAAGATTCAGCTGGAGACTGGCAGTCCTTTGGGAGGGCAAGCAAGGCCTACGAGTGTTTACAGCTTGCACACCTGCTGGATCAATTTATTCCTGGGGCTGGAATAAAAGTATAAGAGCAAAAGCACTTACTTGTTGGTATGAGCTTGCTCTTTGCAGGGGGAGTTTGGTGCTACAGTTGTGGCAACAAATCCTCCTTAGCGCAGACAGTTCTTCAGCGTAGGGGAAAAGGATAACTGAAGCTTCTCACTCCCCACTTTCTTCAGAGGTTTTGATAAAGTCTTCTGGTAAGCGTGCATCAGCTTTGTAAATGTGACTGGTAAATGTGACATTTATGCCACCTTACCTTTCCTGAGGTAATTAAGGAAGTGACCTATGCAGATTTTGATTGGGCCTCAAAATTTTGCCTTTAAACTGTTTTTACAACTGTCATACACATATTGTATGTGTGTATATACGTATGCCTGTGTATATACATTTAAAAAATAGTTTTATGTTCAAGGTGACTTTGTTTAATACTGTTGTGGTCTGGGATGTCTCCAAAGCACCTACTTCAAGACCTGAGGTACAATAGGAATGGCTGACAGCATCCAGAAACATGTACTTCTGGACTTTTCCCTTCCTAGGTTCCTTCTGCTTGCTGGATTGGTGTGACGCATGTACAGGCATATGCAGATGCACTGTGTTCTGGAGATCTGAGTGCCCATCTGAGTGCCAGGGGAACCTTCCGAGGCCCAGTACCCCCTGACTCGAGTGGGTCTGTGAGTTCCCAGAACAGTGCTTTTGTGAGGAGCATGGTCTTTGTGTTTTCAGTGGGAACCTGGTTCCAGCATGTTTACATATTTCACCTTACATGAAATGTGGCTAAAAACAGGTAGCTAAGGAAAATGACATCCTAATTGCTAGCCTGTAGCTATTTTGTTTGATCTCCTTTTGGCCCCATGAATCTCAAATTCTTGACAATAGTCCCACTCCAACAGGAAATTTGCTGACTTGGAGGCTCTCCTGGGAGATGGGCAGTAGCATAACCTTGGGCTGGTGAAGGGCTGAAGCATGGACTGATGACTTCCTAGGAATGGATACGAGCTAGAAGACTACTGTTATCAACATGGAAACAGTCACCTCCTCTAGCAACCCTGTTGTACAGAATAACTGGGTGGCCAGGCTCTTACCTTCAGGAGATGATGCTGAGCTCAGAGCCTCAGTGGAAGTGCTGGTGTATGGGCAGTGTCTGGGCACAAGTACTTCACCTTAAATAAGGTAGCTTTTCTCAAAACGGCTTCATTTAACTACTCAACATAGCATGAATTCATTACATGATAAAAACCATGGGAAATCAAGGTGCATAATGCTGGAACTATTTGCTGATCTGAGTAACTATTTGTCACTGAATTTTGGATTATAAACCAGTTTGAAAAATTATGTTCCCACTTAGAGTGGTTTTCTTTGCGATACACTGTGTCAGTAATTCCACTTTGCCATGTCACTGAGTCATTGCTGTGCAACCACACCACGTTAACAGGAAGCACAGAAGCTTCGGTTCACCTGATGTGATGGTTTGTGAGACATAGCTGGATAGATGTAGGTCACTATATAGTGATGGAGTCTAATAACACGTGTGATTTTTAGACTATGAATTAAAAGAAATAACTATCTGGGGGGAAGGTTAATAATGGAGCCTTTGGTGACTTGAGGCTGTGTGCACTGAGATGGTCAGAACTCCCTCTCCTCTCCCTCTCCTCTCCGACTCCTCTCCGACTCCTTTAACGCTGCAATAAAAGTTAACACGAGCGGTCTTGGGGTAGCAGTAATAATGGTGGTAGCAGCTGTGTAGTGCTGTCTCAGGGTGGCTTTCTCTTGAATCTTCACAAATGTTTCTAGGTGACAATAAAGTTATTTAAACCACTTTTTTTATATCACAAAATGTAATTCAAATTTGAAACCACACCGAACTATTAGTTCCCTTTCAATTAGACTTTTTAAGATATGAAATACCATTTCTATGACGTTTATCATATAGCGTAATACTTACACGAGCTTATACTTAGGAGACCAAGAAATTATGTAACAGAACAAAGTGAAGATCAGAAATGAAGATGTTTGATGGAATATCAGATGTGTAAGCAAAAGTGTTACTGTCAGAGGAAATGTATTACTCACTTGTAACAAAAGTGTTACTCAGTGGAGGTAGGTGAATTGCACATCCTCTACAAAAAGCTTGTCAGCAGTGTCTGCACTGAGATCTGACACAAGAGTCTTTTCCAAAGTCCCCTAATGCTCTCAGGCTAGACAGTTTTAATACTGTTCTTTTTCCTCCTTCCAAAACATTCACAGTGTCTTACACAACACTAAACCTATCATGAAATAAGCAAAAATATAATTGTCAAATGTTACATGTTTTCTCCCTGTCTCTGTGTTGATATAATCTCCTTCATAGAAAATTAATCTTTTCTGCCAGTCCTAATGATCATGCTCAGAAGACACTTGCTTGTGCACTAGGATGTTTCATTAATGAATGGCAAAATTACAGAAAAGCTTATTTTAGACTTTTATAATGAAGCATCAACTTTGGTTACTGATGTTTTCATTGCTGGGCAGAGAGCTGACTAAGGTTTCATGGGAGCTTGATCTGAAACATTTTCAAAGCCTGCTTTAATCACTTCAAGCTTGAAAGTCTAGAAGACCTGAGATAAAATGCAATGAACTAGCTCACAAATGACCTGGAGCAAAATGAAGAGGATGAGTGTGACCTGAAAGTTGAGGATGTTTCCCTATAAATTGCATGTTCAATTTCAGGCATTGTATGACCTCCTCTCCTTTCATATGGGTGTTTAAAGGGGAAAAATTTTATCACCAAGTAAAATACCCAGGAGGACAATACACACACTCGCTCTTCCACATGCCTACTCCTGGTAATGTTTCAAGCCCCGTGTCTAATCCTGATGATGTTTCTAGTAATGCAATATAATTCTAGCTGTTTGAAAATGTACTAGAGCTCAAGAATATTCCTTCATGCCATTGTGCTGGTGATGATGTGCAACAGCTGAACATCAAAGTACAGTATTGCTTATTCACCTGTGGCCTCATTCAAAGTAAGAAGGAAGTGTCTGTGGCTTTTGAGGTAGATGTGATGTAGAGTTCCAGTCCAGTCCTCCTCCTCAAAAAATACTCTGTCTTCAATATGGGTCAAGAAGTCATTGTCGAGAATATTCAGCCGCTATGGTTTCTTAATGAATTAGGGAAATTCCATGCAATTAAACTTTAAAAGTTTATTGGTAAGGTCAGTGATAGGATAGACACTTAATTCTTGGAATGACACCAGGGAGAAAATATGATCTGGGAACAATTTCAAAATTTGTTTTTGAATTAATTATACTTAAAAAACAATGCAGATGGTACTTCTGGAGAGGTCTTTGGTAGTTTTAATGAAAAGCATAACAGCTATATTTTCTTGAAAGAATTTTGTATTTTAAAAAGTGCTACTACGCTTAGGCATTAAAAATGTCATTAAACCTAGAAAAAATTGAAAAATTGCTTCCCCTCCTCCCCGCCTTATCCCCTCCCTGTCACCCGAGCCTGGAGAGGTCTTCTGGGGGGTTATTTTTGTTTGCTTGTTTTAAAGGTAACATTTTACAAAGAAAAGCTTGGTATTGCTGTGTATCATAAGACATCAGTAGTTCAGGCTCAGAGAGAAATTGCTCTATTACCAGCTCCCTTGCCACTTGCTGGAATAGTTGACAATGTTAACATAAGAAAGAGTTAGTGAGAAAGGGCATTTTTTAAACACATGGTTTTCAGACAGGTTTTTTCCACTTTACTCTTTCTTCCTAAAGTAAGACTCACCAGTGATGGTTTCAGCCACAGTACCACATTTTCAATTAAATGCATCTTTGCTTCCACTTATCTCTTCTGCCAGCTCTACAATTCAAAGCAACCTGTTTGGGGAGGGATGGCTAAGCAAGAAATTTTCCCAAGGTGCACCTTCAGTGCTGGCTCTCAACCTTATTTTTCAGAAGCTTATTTTATTTCCTCCTCAGACAAAGAGAAAGATAAATTCTTCATCAACTGTAGCAGAAAACCTTCTGATTCCTTTCTTCCTCTCTGGACTTCAGCTGAGGACTGGAGTAAGATCCAGTAGTAGTTCAGGTTTTTAGCCCAATCTTTCCATAGGCTGTAATGCTGGATGTCTATCTCCCACCCAGGGTGTGGTGAGCTAGTTAAAACAGGTGAGAGCAGTGACTAGTCACATCTTTGTTCAATGCAAGCTCAAAACAGAAATAGCAGACACCAGGAATGGGATCTCTACTTCCAAAGAAAATCTTTTGACATGTTCATGGGAATAACTGCCACCACGACTGAGGCTATACCATATCTCAGTGGTACATCCAGGACCAGCAGTCATCTGGTGGAAGGTGGTTGGGAAGAGGCCAGAAGTGGACTAAGGATCACATGAACCATACGGTTTGCTAAAAATACTATCCAGGAAGATTTTGAAAATTCATTTTTGGTCTGGACCATACTCACAGAAAGCTAGAGGGATGGAAGATAGATTGCTATAATTCACAAATGCAAATAAAACATTAAATAAGGTGAAGGCTTTAGGAATGTCATAAAAAGGGAATTTGTGAAATATGAAATGATGAACGTACAATATGTATTTTATCATTTCAGTGTCTGGAAAAATAAAGGTGAATACTAGATGTAGGGAGGTAAACTAAACAACTGAAACAAAGCTTTTTTTTAAGGCCTTAGAAGGAGTACATTACAATACAGCCAGATAGTATGACTGAGAGAGGTGGCTAACAATACAGATGGGAGAAAGAAAGCCTTATCCAGTCTAATTTAACATTTTTTATGAAAACAGGCATGTTTCATTGTATGGTTCCCAATAACGGACAGAAGAGATCCTGTAATGACTGCATAACAGAGGGCAAAAGAAAAATTCAGCATATAATTCCTCAACCCTTTGCCTGATATCCATCAGGAAGTGTGGGAAGCTTGGGGTCAGGTGGGCTCCTCACAGTGGTTTTAACAGATGTGACTGACACAGCACCTACTGACCTAGGTCATGAACACTTTCTATGGGATTGGGGCCACAAGAAGAGGTCAGGCAAGCTGGGTCTTTGCCTGGCAAGCATAGGTGATCAAAGAGATGGAGAGGTGGGATGACAGGGGCCTGGAACAAGGAGGGTCTGAATGCCTGCTCACAGTTTTTGTTCTCGGTTTGGGTTCTGTTCTGCTGGATGAGCTGGTGGAGAAGTGGGAGAAACCTCAGTTAGAAGCAGACTTTGGTTTCCAAACTGTGTTTAACACTTGGAGAGGGGTTCCTGGGAATGCACTTCAGGAGAGGCCAATCCTTCAAAACAGCCTCTCTGTCTGGTTTTCTAGAAGCTTGTCCCTCGATGCCTGTCTTCTGGTTAAGTGTAACACAGCCTCTCATCTTCTCATCAACCTGCTGTCCAACAGGGCATATTAGCCTGGCAAATAAAAAAAAAATGGAAATGAGTTTATAAACATGTTCTTGAATAGCTTTGTTGTACATTTGGTGTGTGAACTAGGTTGTCGATATCCTGGTTCTAGAGTTGCTTTTTGCTGCCTGCTGCAGTTAGGATGCTGTTGGAGGCTGGGTATGGGAAGGAGTAATTGAGGGGCACAGAATGTGGTGTTGATGGCTTCAGGGTGAGGAGTGCAGCTTCAAGGGCACAGATCTGTGCAGAGCTCATGTGGCAGATATCTGAGAACAACTGAGGCAGGACTGAGGCATGGAGAAATGAATTTGTGCTGTGGATAGATCAAGAGGGGCTAAAGCATAAACCTTATGCTAGCCAGCCTTCAACTGCTTGCTTTCAGGTCTAAGGAAAAGAGCTGGCCATTTCAGTCCACAGGGTAAGGCTGATTATGGCTCCTGTCCTAAGAACATCATCTACAAAGGCTGAAGCCAAGCCCCAGGGATGCCCCTGTTGACTCTCAGAGCTGGAGCTGGGGCTGTGGTTTTCCAGATCTGATTTCTCACATTTGGCACCTATATGCCTTGTGGGTATTACACAATCAGGAGTTTGCATTTCTGCCCCTCCTGTGTCCTCAAGCATTACCATCTACAGCTAGGTTGCAAATTACTCTCTAGAGAGAGCACAGTTTCCCTTTTAGCAGCCTGCATAATATGTCAAAAAGAAGGTGCAGCATGGACTTTGCATTTGAACAGGGTCGGAATGTGGAAATCACCTAGTGAGGTCACCTGGTGGGTGCATGACCAGAGCTCTGTCATTACAGCAGGCTAAAGCCTGGAATAGGGATGAATTTGTGGAAAATGGGAATTTGGAAATTAGGGATGTGATAAATGCAGTGCTGGTGCTATGCAGTTTCCTGATCTCTCAGAGAGGATTGCACTGTGACGGGCAGATGGCTGGTGACTCCAGTGGGCCACTGTGGACTTTGCATTTTTTGCAGGGTGGGAACTGTAGGTGCTCAGTGCTTTGTGTCAGCTGCAGACTCTGATCACTTGCGTATACTGGGTCAGGAGTGGCAGAGCACTTTTGACTAAGAAGATAAACAAAAATTTATATAAGTTACATTTTCAGTCATCAAATTGCCAATCCAGTTAGTGTGTTACAATCAGGACAGGAGGCGCAAAGACATAAACTTCTCAAATACTTGTATGCAAAAAGTATTCAGGATTTCTGCCCCAGTAAAAGCCCCTGTTTTGCTATGCATTAAAATTTGGTTTATTTTATAAGAAACTAAAGATTACAATGGCCTCAAAGTTGAATTTGTGGGTTTTGTAGTGGTTAGGTAGTTCTCAGAAGAGGATACTGGAGAGAGACTTGCTGATGTAATTTTTATTTCACCAACAGCATCCCCCCCCCAAAAAAAAAAAGCTGACAGATGTTGGTGGCCCTATATAAGGTGCACCTCACCTCCTGCAGAGCACATCAAGAATCACAGCAAAGGTAAGGCTTGCAGCCTTTGTGCCTCTCTCACTTTGCCTTGCCCACTCTCCCTGATGCTAACACTACTCTCTCTCATCAGTGTTGAGTGTTGTAGCTGCAACCTGCTGGGACGGACGACTTTGGAGTGTGAGCCATGGCCTCCCTGCATATGTTGACCAAGAACTTCTCAGGATGGGTCTTATTCTGCTGCTGTTGCTGTCTTCCTCTTCTCACGAGCCCCCTGCCTCTGAAAGGGGTAGGGGTGGCTTCTGCTGCCCATCATGCCTGCAGGCTCAAGAAGATCCACTTCCAGCAGCCCTACATCAGGAATCGCACCTACACCTTGGCTAAAACGGTACCGTAAAGCATGTGTCTTTCATGGCAGGATCTGAGGGCATCCTTCTCTGCCAGTAGTCTGACTTCTCACCTTTGACATTTCTCTCTCTTTCTCATGCCTTTCTCCAGACAAAAACCCCAGCATTCTCAGTAAGGCATTGCTTGGGCATGTGGGTCAGTTGCCCACTGGTTGTGTAGCCACAGAAAGCTGCTGCCTCTCCTCCTTCTGCTTCCCAAGGAAAAGGCAACCCCTGGCATAGCACAGATCCTTCTCTTGAGTGGCTGCTGCTAGACTGGAACAACTGTAATACATGTTCAAATTCCTCTGTTTGCCCTGACCATTTGGAGCTGGGCCTGCCTGTGACTCTGGCCATGGCCAGGCAACCTCTCAGGCACCTTACAGTGCTCTGCTTGGGCAGGTTTGTTGGCTGCTGGGTGGGTCCCCCCGGTGTACACCACCAAGTGCTACAGCACCTCCCAGCAGCACTGTGGCCACCAGTGAGGTCGGCCACCTGCAGTATCTGGTTTAGTCATCACTATGACATCTGACATTTAAGAGGGGGACAGAAATTCAGACTCCTGCTTATTTATTTTCCAGTGATACCAACATTGAGTCTCACCCAGTTAAAAGGGAGAATCAGACACTAACACCTTATGTACCTGTAGCAGGCTGTCTGTGGTGTCCATTCCCTTATTGCACATGCACTATTATTGATGAAAACCTTAGTGCTTATTATTTTTGATGTAAGGTTCCTGTCCCCACATGAAGTTTTCTACTTTTCCTCTCAGGCCAGAGTCTCAGACCAGGACACGGACAACAGGCTCATTGGGCAGCAGCTCTATGTTAATGTCAAGGTAAGCCTTACACTAGGAGGCTGCTCTTCACATCCTTCTGCAGCACTCATTGATCTCTCGCCACGTTTTAATGTGAACTCTTGCATACATAGGAAAACAACCGCTGCTACATGATGAAGAGGGTTGTGGAGATAGTAGTGAAGGATGTTCTCCTCACTGTGGCTAAAAACCAGTACCCAGATGTTGAGAAGGTGGCACAGTTCTTGGCATCCCTGACCTCGGAGCTGCGCAGTTGTGTGAGTAACATTAGGCTTCTTTCCCTCCTCTGAGTTGTGAATCTCATCACAGCTCTTGAAGCTCAGACTGCTGCAAACAGCAGCAAAAGGCAGTGTTAGGAAAGGAAACCTCAGATTGAAAGGTACTAAAAAGAAAAAGCCATGTTGTTTCTTCAGGCTGAAACAAGGTAGGTTTAGACTAGACAACAGGAAAAAAATCTTCATGNGCTGTAGTGTTGGGGGATATGGTCTAGGGGTGAACTTGTAGAGTAGGGTGAAAGGTTGGACACGATGATCCCATGGGTCTTTTCCAACCTAGGTGATTCTGTGATTCTCCTGCATACAGCTGCCAATGTTATATCTGGATGTTTTCTTGGTTTAGAATTCCCTGGGACACAGAGAACACATTGAAAAGAACCTGGAAGAAATGCAGAACAAAATGGAACAGGTACATTTTTTCCCAACATTTCAGTCGGGCAGTTCCAAACCCCAGTCATGTAGTTGGATTAAGGCTGACCTAATTATGAAACAAACTCTGGAGATTATTTAGAAGGTGAAGTCTGCAGGGACATTAAAGAGAGGATTAGTGATATTTCTACTTCCAGCCCTCCTTCACTTGTCCTGTTAACTCTCTGCACATGTTATTGTAACTGAAACCTTCAGAAGTCAGGTTGCAGGTAACTAACCGTATATGCAAGACTATATTTGAATGAGATAGTTTATATCTTCTGGCAACTCTGACAGAGCTACCTGAGAGAATAAGGAGAGTAAGTTCTCAATTCCGTTTCTGTGACAAGCCTAATTTCAATTTTCTGAGAAATAATGAAATGCTGAAACTTATATTCTGCTCTTTTTTAGTTGGGAGAGAATGGAAAGACTAAAGCCATTGGAGAACTGGATTTACTGTTTGACTACGTAGAAAATGCGTGTACTGATGCCCCAAAGAAGGGAGGGAACAGGAAGAAAAACTGAAAGAATTTCAGATCCGACTGTCTCTGAAAAACTCTTGCTATAACTCAAACTGATTAACTATCGTGGAAAAAAGCCCCTCACCCATAGATGCTGTGTATTTTACACTTGTGCCAGAAATAGGAAACTAAGTGGACATAGACAGGATGCACATTGTTGTCTTCTTTGAAAATGAAAACTTCAGGACAGTGTTTGCAGCTCCATTTCAACATCAAGCATTAGTTATTTTAAAAGGCATGTTCCTGTCGTCCTCGTCTCCGTAGGAATAAGGCAACTGTTTCTGTATTTTATATACTGAGATTTGACACCTATGAATCAGCTTTGATCAAGGTAGGCAGTGTTATATAGCCAGGATGTTTTGAGCATTTCATTTGGAAATGTCTTGCATATATTGCCCCCTTCTGACCTTTACCTAAAAAGTTGGTATTTCAGACTAATTCAGAAATATTTTTTGTTATTCATATTTAACTGTAACTTATTTTAAGGTAATAATTATACAGTACTTTTATTTATATTGATTAATTGAAAAATAACCAAGGAAATGTATTTATGAAGCTGTACCAAGGGGGTTTAAGTGAACTATGAAATTAAAACTGCTGTGTGATATTTATATGCAGATGGATTGTTTTATAAATGCTTGTTCTTTAATTTATTATAATAAATATTTTGGTCATCCAATATCGTCCCTTAAAGAACTCTTCTCTTTTACTCAAATGCAAGGGAGATGACACATATATGCCTGTGGGTCTGCTGGGCCAGTGGCTGCATCCTGGTATCCAGAAAGGATGCAAGCTTTGTCTGGAAGCATTCTTCTCTTCTTTGTCATAAGGATGCAATTTCAACTTATCACAGGCCAGGCCTTAATGGGGAGCATGTGGGTCAGCCTTTTGTGTGGGGGATGGGGGGAAAAATAGCATCACTTATGAGAGTCATTGGTTTGGTTCATTGTTTCTGCCTTACTACATCTGCAGAGAAAACCCCATCCTGAATAGCTGCTGGTGAAAAGTCCTAAACTGTCCTTCCTGGGTCTGATGATATGATTACAGTCAGGCAGCAGCTGCTGCTGGAAACTCAAGAGTACTGTGTTGTCACTGCCCCAGAGGCACACTGAGCACAAAAGGAGCTCTGCAGCATGAGGGATTTGAGAGCACTTCAGAAGAAATAGACTTAGTGCCTACTCTTGATACAAGATCCCAGACAGAAAAAAAAACAACAACCCACAAACAAAAAAACTTTGTCTGGAACAAGGTTAAAGGGGTGAAAAGCATCCAAATAGTGAGAAAGACAGAGGAAATATGTAACTGGATTGTCAACAACTGGTGAAAACTTCTTGAGCAAGGCTTTACCATTATTCATTTGGTCAATGGGTATCCTGTCCATATCTGAAAAAAAATCAACAAAACACCAAGAATATCCTCAAATAAAGGACTCAGGGTTGCAGCACAGATGAAGGGGATGAAGTTTTGCAAACGCATCATATCAGGGACATTCCTGTGCAAAACTGCTGCTAAAAGGATATCTAGAACGCAGACCATGTGAATAGATACCATAATGTGGGAAAAACATTGTCAGGAAATCTACCTTGACCTACCTTGGTATCTTCATCAAATAAGTTCAAAGAGAAATCAAAGTCAGTCCAAAAATAGTGTCTACGTGTCTTACATCAGATGTTTATGTTAGACAACACTGCAGTCTCCTGAAACACTGATTTTGCAATAAAATCATCCATCCATACCTAATTTGAACAAGGTTTATGTGAACTGAAATTATAACACTTTCTATGGGAATTTACATACTAGACTGGCATGCATTCCATCTGGGTGATGGATGCCTGTTACTTGTCAAACTAGATGAAATCAACATGGTTTACTTTGATCCAAACTCTCACTTGCATCTCACAACATATGAATTATATGCCCGTGTACAGTCAAGGCATAAGTGACCCAACAGTGACAGGAGCCAGGCTTTGTTATCATTGTAATTTTGTACCCCAATTACAGTGTTGGGGTTTTAACCTCTTACTGTATTCAGTAGGATTTTTTTTTTTTTCTTGTGGGGTAAGCGATGTCAAGATCTGTTGGCTCACACCCTTTCTCTTATCACTCAGACTTGTGACATCTGACAGCAAAGGGAGGGTGGTTAAGCAACAATTGGGACAGACAGAGTCTATCCACAAGCTACACCTGGCTCCCTTTACAGTCAATAGAGGGTAACAGGAATTATCCAGGTGTCTTTCATCTGATCTACATTACAATTATAAAGATGGTACCTTTGGACAGAATAACATGACTTTGCCCTAAAAGTACCTGTTTTCTTCCTTGTTTATAAATAGAGCCTATACCATGAACTACACACATGCTGTTCCTGATTGATATTATCTCTTCACAAATGGATAATTAACTTATTTCCTTCTTCTAGTTCCTTTAGGTATCTTCCACATTGTCCTTGTCAAGCTGCCCTACCCAGAAATGTGAAAAGAATTTCTCAAGCTTTCCACACTGGGGCTAACTCAACTCAGATGAAAACTCATTTGTCCACAAAAATGTAAAAATGAAGTCAGTTAGCTTTTAACTTCTCTAACCTTAAAACCCACCAACTGGAAGACTTTACCATAGAAACCTCAGGGGATAGAGTCCTGGAAATACCACACAGCAAATTTTGCAGAATTTCCTTCAAGAAAAGGGCACATATGAGTTGTGTGTGTCTGAAGAATGGCAGTTGATGGTCAGTTTTGAACAGACAAAGGAAGTAAAAGTCAAAGGAGGTTTCCCTTACAACCAGGGGAAATGTCTGGGACAAACTATTACTGACCAAAACAAAAGAAAGATATTTCAGTCATGCAAGTTGTGTTTCAATTCAGTCAATAGTTACAGCTCAGAAAATGAAAATCATGCTGAAATGTTTCATTCTGATGTATTCTAAATAAAATATTTCAGATTTACACTACAAAATATAGTTTTAGTATAGAATTTTATGTACATTTTCTTTCAAAGGTTGAAAAGAGATTTGAAAGCAAAATGAGCTGTTTCATTTTGAGTTGAACAAATGCTTTGGGCTCACTCAAAATGTTTTTTTTTGGTTTAATTTTTCAACTGGGTCACCAAAGAGAAACTCCGTTGTTCATGCAATTCTAATTTCCGTTGCCCTATTTTCCTTTCCTCACCCTTCCTTCAAGTCATGGACTATTTGATCTTTCCAGAGGCCCTTGACCTACTGCTGTTAGGAAAGGTACCTGCTCTACGTCCTTCATCAAGGACACCTCCATTGTAAAGGATGGAGGACAGAGCTGCCTACTGCCAAATTTGCATTTTGTTGGTTCTTCCTTCCCGTCACTTACTTTAGGTGAGCAGAACAGGCACTCCTTTTGATGCATAAATAATTATAAAACATTTTAACTGCCACTGAATCTTTTTATTGTGAATACAGAGGCACCCAAAACATGTATAGAAGTTTCCACATACTGCTAAGTATTGGTGACAGTTTAAGCAGCATCTCTTAAATATATTGCCCGGAGTGTTACTCAGTTGTGAGATTTACATATTCAGTGTCTCAATACATACTACTTAGGTGACCTTGAATAACAGAGAGTTGATATTTCCAATTTGCTGCTGGAAGTATATTCCAGACAATGAAAAGAACTGAAACTATCCTGATGGTAAACCAGTGGCATGATTATGTCAGCCTCTGCTTTAAAGCACAGTTACCTAAACAATGAACTGCTTTGAAGAAGGTATAGACTGCACTTAACAATAGTAAATGTCTGATTACCTTTTCAGTCACAACCATCACCAGTACCCAAGAGATATTTCTAAAATTGCTGTAATCTGGAGTAGAACTGGCCTGCTAATGTGAAGCAGGATTGGCATTACTGTCAATCTCAGGTTTATGAATGATGTTGCCAGGGAAAATGTAATGACCATGGAAAGAACGAAATCTTACTATACAGTTCTGTGGCACCCAAGGTATTTTTGGCAGGCCACTACCCAATGAGATGTTACATAAAATAACATATCTAGGATGGAAGATAATGCAGCCTTCAGTGATGTTCAGGATTCTATTAGGAAATCTTGTCTCAGTGAAGTAAATTGTAAAACACAAACTATGCTAATGCTGATAGCATTTCTGGGGCTACACACGCTTCTTAACACATAATGATTTGTAACACCTTTTTCTTGGTTAATACGCAGCTGCAAACATTATCAGATGAACTGTATTAACTTCACCACTAGTAAAAGTGTTAAACAACTATGTAAGTGAAAAGATTTCTTCCAAAGCCTAGGAAATCACTCTCTCTGTTTAACCTTTCAATTCCAGATCCCTGACCAAATTCACAGATATCAATTTCTATAATTTAAGATGTAATTCACTGATGAAGATTTAGAAAAGAAGATATTCCTACATTTTTCCTCCTCTAAGGAGAAATAAAGAAAAAATAATGTTAAGAAGATCCATCCATTTATCTTCAGCAAATTAACTCATGAGAACCAACGGCAAACATTTTTTGAGTATGAAGTGATTAAGTCACAGCATTAAATATTTCCAAGATCAGGGCATTTTTCTTCTCTAGGATTGAATAAAGAGAATGGGCAAATATTCTAATTTTAAAACATTTTCTGTTTTTCTCAGGGTAACATGAATCAAAATACTTTGAAAAAGCAGACTGAAAAATGTATCTCACTAGATGACTTGACACCGTTGTGTGGTTGTTTCTGCAAGAACCAGTAAGGTTCTTCAATTGAAATTGTAATTCTAGTTTCAAATGACTGCATGCAAAATGATACTGTTTTCTAAAAACTGCATAATTGCACTGATTTGAAGTTTATTTAGTCCTACATCTTTGCAAAAGACAGCTGCTTCCAACTCCCACAGCACATTTAAGGAGTAGTGATGATGTTCAACAAACCGAGAGGAACAGGGCAATCATGTATCTGTGGTAAAGACTAAAAGCTATGCAGTTGTGAAGATTGACTTCCCAATTTGCCTTTTACATCAGACCTTGACATGTAAGACCTCCCCAATAGATTAGCTCATGATGCATCTGGTCCTACTCCACAAAAAATAGACAGAAAACTCCTGTTGACTTCGAAGTGGATAAGATTAGGCTTGTAGTTTGTAACCTGTATCAAGTTAATTATATTACAAATAAAAGATGAAAGGTTTCAGCACAGATGTTAATATGGAAGTGATGAACTGGTTAGGTCCGATGAAAGGCTTGTTTTCAGAAAGTTCAAATTATTGACATGTATTTGGGAAGTGGAGGTTCCAAAATAAAGACAAGACACTGCTTGTCATTGCATGACCTTTTTTTTTTTTGTTGGTCTAAAACTATACAGGCTTTATCTTTGGTTACTACTTCTGATCAAACACATCTCTAAAATTTCTGTTTTGACTAACCTTTCTCCTGAAGTAGTTATCCCTGATAATGTGACTGCTGCCAGTGTTGAATAGGAGAATAAAATTCAGATTTAATCTCTTTTTTTGGTTGGTTGGTTGGGTTGGTTTTTCCTGCTTTATCACAAAAAAAAAAAAAAAAAAAAAGGATAACTGAGTTTTTAGGTAGACAATCCCTTTTTTAGGGTTTATCAACTCTGATGCTCAATTTCACACGGATAACTCAAAAATGGAGAATATTTGTTTGTCAAACACAGAATTTAGCAAATAATAATATCATGATTTTCTTGCAGACATTAACGTGCCAATTCAACACAGCGATCATTGCTTCTGTATGTATCAGAGTTTCCATAAAGTCTAGAAAAGCATCCTGGTTTGACTGGACACATGTGTGCCTCAGAAAATGAAAGACGGTTACTTGCACATGAAATGTCTGGTTTAGCTCAGCATTTGAAACCGAAGCCTTCAGAACAGGTTGCTGTTCAACCTTGGCATTGTGCTCTCATTTTTAATACGCCGGTGATTCAGTTGTTACATGAAAGGACTTATGGGTAGTGTTTGGGAACACAAATCAAATCTGTGACCAAGACTTTGATCCTGCAAATTGGTAAAACACCGCAAGTTTTCCTCATTTTGATAATAGCCTTCTATGAGTCATCTGCCCTAGCTTTGGTGCTAGAAAACTAGATAGCAAAGTCTGAGGTGCTGCCCACAGGCCACCTCAGAGCCCATCTCTAGCTCTTAGGCAGATGAGAGGATGTGTCCTCTGAGGGCCTGAACCCCTCCATCAGCCCCAGGTGATAAGCAAAGATTCAGACATCCAGCCTCCAATGGTCTATGGTTGGATCTGACAAATCCCAGGCGTGGACTTCAGGGTGTTATGTTGCTCAAGGGTCAACCTATTGGTAAGAGAAAGAACCAGAAACAAGCAGCTTTGCTTATGCCATTTTACTCTGGAAACCTTTTGGCTGAATAAATGTAAATTTAGATTTATTTTTCATTTCTTAACTGTTTTCCACTGGTACTTTTTATACTACTTGAAGTTATGAACTTCAGTTTATGTTGGTAAACTAATGACATTGGAAATGAATAAAACATACAGAATGTGTCTTAGGTGAGATGATCATGTGATGTTTCTCTGAAAATAGGAAGAAGGGAGCAACTCATCTTTTCTGCACTTCTGAAAAGTAAAACAGAGAGTTTCTTAGAGCTTGAGTATGAAGTTTTGTCTGGGAGGGTTACGCTTGTGCTGTAACCTTATTATCAGAACTGAGACAAGAGAGAGGTTGCAGACTGATAAATTATCTCCTTTTCTTTGCTGCGTGCTTACAATGGTATATGATAAATAAAATGTTTGTTTTTCAGAAGTGACAGATTAGTAAAAGTAAACCTCAGTATGTTCAGTGGTTTGGGTAAACATTTCAAACCTGGGATACCTTTCAGGGCTTGCCTTCAAGTTTTGAACCAGGCTGGCAGAATATCAAAGCACCAAATCTTCTAATTTTTATGAAACCCTTAAACTGAATGAAGGGAAAACTAGAAAAATGCTTCTTCCAAAGGAAAGGAATTCTCATGTGAATCACTTGTTGTGATTTCAAATAATCTAACATATACCTGGAAATTTGAGGAAACATTTTACCACCCCTGAAGAGCTTATTTATGTCTGGTATTGGGTCAAAATTCACTAAAGTTTTGCACTGAGACTGATAAAAGCTTCTTCCCAAATGGGAAAAGTTTTTATTAGAGATGGGAAAAAAGTAATTAAAATGAAGGTTGCCATTTGATTTTCCCTGCCCATACAGAATGGCATAGATTTAATCTCTTTACAGCGATGTAACAAATACAAATAATCATAAAATTGGGGGGGATTTTTGTTTGTTTGTGAGTTTGGTTTTTTTTTTTTTGGTTGGTTGGTTAGGTTTTGGTTTTTTGGTTTTATTTTTACCAAATGATAGCTCTGAAGCTTTCATTGAGACTTTTTTTCCATTAGATTTTTTTTTTTTTTTTCTGCTAGCTGTAATTTTTTTTGTGAGGAAATTCATGGTTTTGCTTATCTACTTAAGTATTGGTTTTCTTCTGGAAACTTGGAAACTGGAAAGTCCAGTACTAATATTAAATTGTTAGAAACAAACAACAAAAGTTTTCAGTGGCTGTTCACTGGAAACTGTGGTTCTGTTTTTTGAAAAATGAAAAGTAGCTATTTTCATATGGAGAACATCAAAAGCTTTCACTCCTAAAAGCATATTAGATGATTTAAACTGCTGTCACAAAATTAACTGTATGTATGGGAGTTTGTAAAGTCAATGCTCAGGTCTCAAAGTATAATTTTGCACATAAGGATACCCTAAAAGCTTCACTAAATCTACAAATATTAAGAGATAGAATATTTCTGTCTTGTTGAAGAAGCTCTTAATTCTGTTTGTTAAAACACCTCTTGTATATTTAAAACATTGTGCATAGTTTTATGTATTGTGCTACACACTAAGTAAAAACTAAAGCCTAGAAACAGGCTAACGGATGGTATTACAGATAAGCAAGCTACCCAAAGTTAGATACGGCCAGTATTTTACTTTTTCCTAAGCTTCTATAATAAACTATGAATAGTGTAGGAAATGTGAACTTCATTATTATTCCCTTGGTTTGTAGATCTAACCATTATCATCATTAAAATCTGCTGAATTAGATTTAATTATATTAATTGCAATAAGCAATGCTATCTTTTAGATGGTAAGACAAAGTTTCCCAATTATTTTAATTGGAAAAAAAAAAATCAAAATTTCCCTCATCTTAAGTAAAAATCTCAATCCATATTTTGGCATGTGCTTTTGGTTCTTCTCTCTAAGTGCTACTTATATTTTGGGATTTTTTTTTTTTAACTTTTATGAGTCTTTACAATGAACGTCATCTTATAAATACTGCCAACAAGAACCCTAGGTTTTACTCCATCCTCAGGTACTTCTCTAGTACTCATTTATGTGGCCTGTGCCACAGGATTTCACAGAATTTGGAAAATGAGCCTCTCATGAATAATTTATTATTTGGCTTCTATATCTTGTCCAGAAAAAAAAAAAAAAGTTGCTTGTGATCATCTCTGATAATTAAATCAGTAAATTTTTCACAGAAAATGCTCCTGCTGATGAGATTCATTGAAAGCACAGTTCACAAAGAAGGCAGGTATGCACTGGGAAGGCAAGAAGCCCAGAGACATGAAGGGATTGTTGAACAAAAGCTGGCAAGACAGCACAATGGCAGAAATCTCTGACAGGTCGGACTTCTCAGAGCTTGAGAACCCCTTCCAAGAGAAACAGAACAGAGGGAACAACCTTTATTACCAAGGGGTTTAAGTTCATTGGAGGGACAATGCCACCTCCAGTGAATAAACACTCTGGAACATCATCCTGTTGTCTACTGCACGGTTGCTTTCCTTGATGTTATTCTCTGGTGCTACTATCGAAGAATCAATGTAGCAGCCATTCTGTATCAATCAGTCTAACCATGGAAATATTTCCTAAACAGGTTTGTTGCTTTCTTTCTTTTTTTAAGGAAAGACTGTTTTTGTCAAGAACGATCAACTATAAAGGTTCTTCTTAATGCAGTTTGTTTTGCTGGGTGCTATTAATATGGCCATGCTAGCTGAGAGATTAAATGACAGTATTGTTCACCAGTGTCTGGCTAGGTTACTTATATCTTTGTATGTCCTTATCACTGTAGTTTCTGAATATTACCCAGAAATTTTATGTCATTACCATTTTAAATTACATTTCAAAATTAGTTTCTCACAGGACACAGCCACCTCTGAACAGTCTGCTCAATTCATGTCTTAAATAATGTTCTTTTCCAACATGAAGAAATCTTGGCAGGATGGTGACTATAGTTTCTGTGGCTTCACAATCATGTAGCCCAGTTCCCAACTGATGTCACTCACAGAGCTGTATGGGCATCCTGTGTTCCCATTGACAATATACTCAGAGATGTCCAGGGTTAAGAGAGTGGAAAAGTCTTTAAAATTTAAATTTGAACTTGAAAAGAGAATTAAACAAGAAGGGTGAAAAGATCAGGGAAAGAGAGAATTGAAACATGGTGCACAAATGCAGAGGGAAAGAATCTTTTCAGTATAAGAATGGTGCCAAACAAACTGACCCATTTCTACAACCCTAGCAGCTATGGGCATCCTCCTCCCCCAGAACTGGGCTCAGGTTTCCGTCGATTCGCTTTTTCCTTTCATAATTTTAGTACAAAGTTTCTATAAAGCCATGATGAAATTACAAGAAAAAGCAGGTCACAGACTCCTGAACGTGCCTCTATGTAGCAAGAGAAAAAGTAGAGTTTGGAATAGGTGCCTGCCTATGTGGGCAAGCTGAGCTGTCTTATTATTGTCAAACACATCTGTACACTCAGAAAATACCGCTGTACAGGGATTTCCTACTGTCAGCTTGGTGGTAGCAGACAAATGTTTTCTAAAGAGATTGGGAACTGAATCACTGTCATTAGGTGAGATCACTTGACTGGTTGACAGAAAAAATTTGAACATTTTTTCATATCTATTTCTTGCATAATGTCTTTTCTCAAATACGAGACTACAAGAATGTGACTAGTAAGGGACATATATATATAAAGGTTTTATGTCAAATTCAGCTTCTCGTCTAGCCATGAATGATTACTGATATTTAAGTACACAGCTGGAGATACTTGAAAGGCATCTTGAGGTATTCAGGGAGTGCTGAGCATTCTTTCAAAGATAACCATTGGCCATAAAAATTGCTTCTGCTTCTAAACCTTAACCTACTGTCTATTTTCTGTGCACAGAGGCAAAATTTTAATTTTAGTACCTAGGTGATTTCAAACTGGACCCTGAATATTCTCTGTAATGTGTCTCTGGAAAGACTGAATGTCCTGAGATCTTTCTGTCAGATGGATGAAGTAAAACTATCTTGACAACTAATTATTGGCCACCTATCACCAAAACAAAACACAGACCAGGCCAGTGGCAGAGGGAGATCCACCACTGGAACCAGTATGTGCTGTTTCTTGAAGATGAGAACAGTATGTTGTATAGCAATTCACATTTGAGGCTTACTCAAAAGATGTTACTCATAAAGTGCAAAATGATGCAAATGCCCAGAGGAAATGTAATTGGGTTTGGTTTATTTTTGGTTTGGTTTGTCTAGGTTTGAGTATGATTTCTGCTTTACTTAATGCCTTAAAACTTTTATGAAGTTTTTCTAAGACAGACAGTAAAAAAATTGTAAGGGAGGTGGATATATGTCTGTGGTGGTGGAGTGCCACAGAGATAATTACGGGATTGGAGCATCTTTCATCTGAAAAGAGGCAGTGAGAGTTGGGACTATTTAGCCTGGAGAAGAGAAGGGTCAGGGAGATCTTATCAATGTGGACAAATAATACCTGAGGAGAGGGAGTAGAGAATAGAGGTCCCTCTCAGGAGCCCAGTGACAGGACAAAAGTCAATAGGCACAAATTAAAATGCATGAAATTCCACCTGAACACATTAAGACAGGTTACGTTTTTACTGTGAGGGTGACCAAAGGTTGGCATGCTTGACCAGAGAGGTTGTGGAGCCCCATCTTTGGAGATATTAAAAACATGACTGGATACAACCCATGGTGACTGGCTTTACGTGGTTCTGCTTGAGCAGGAGTGTTGGACAGGTTAACCTCCAGAGGTCCCTTCCAATGTCAACCTTTGTTGCTCCTCAACAAAGGTAGTTGAGGAGCACCTGGACAGGTACCACATACTGTGGGTGTGTTATGGGAACAAGTGTAGGACTTGCATAGTTAGGGATGAGAAAGGCACCAAATTAGCATCCGGTCCTAGGCATCCAATGTTTTTAGCCTTCTTGACACTGTTCCAATTTCAGTTATGTAGAGTTTTTTCCTAACCAGAGCAGTGTATGCATAACATTTAAGCAGGAGCTGCTAGTACCATCTGTTGATGCTGATCTGTTGTTCCCCTTCCATGTATGACTGTTGAAGTTGATGGCAGTAAATTATTGAGTGCCTATGGGCTCAGTTAGCATGGGTAATTTGGGTACCTACGTCTGAAAAATTGGCTTATAATTGTTCAGCAATTGTACAATAGCAGCTCAAAAGTTTCCTATAATAATGGAAGGTTATAAGATACAGTGTTTAAACACTGGTGAGTATTTTGTGCTTACCTATCTGCCTATGTTCATTACAACCATGTTCAGAAAACTGCAGAATCAGTTTTCAATGCTAGGAGCTGCTCCACTTCAAACTTCTCTCTCCAAAGATGGTACTAGGGTATCTCAGTTTGTTTATGTCCTACAGTAATGTTGTCACCCTCATTTTTTGAAAGATCTCACTGAACTTCATCATTACTCATCAAATCACTTTTCTGAACACAAATACTGCTGTTCTTCATGTAGACCTATTAATTTTCAGAAGATTAAAGTGTTTTAAATAGGATAAGGGAAGAAAAGAAATAGTAGAGAATAGGCTTAAGAGACAGTGTCACAAAAGAAGCAAATATGAGTAACATTTATAGGAAGTTCACGACTAATTCGGTTCTAGTTATACTAACAGGAAATAAAATAAACAGAAAATGTGAAATGTGAGAAGATTCAGAATTAAAAAAATAGATGAGCTTTTTATGGATGGAGATGAGAAGAACAATTAAGCTGCAAAACAATGAGTAGATATCATTGTTGCTTTAAATAGACTAATGAAACTTTGCAGCAGTGGTAGATGTATCTGTTTGTAATACATAGATCAGAAGAATTTAATATTAATGATATCTACTTGTCTCTGTTTAAGGCTCAGGGCAAGCCTACATGAAACACAGAGCAGGATTTCTCTCTATTAGTCCCTTCACCCTTCCCTCCCAGGGGAGGATAAAAAGGGGAATAAGGAAAAAAAGAAAAATGCCTCACCCAGGATTGGAAGTTAAGACTATAACAAATTTAATTAATAACAGGAGAAAAACAGAAAAAGGAATATTAAGGGCAGAAGGATACAGAACCATATACAGACCCCACTCTGGGATGGTGGTAGATTGCACAGCACACGTGGAGTCTGGCCCAGCTGAGATTAGGTGCCCTTGCAGCTCCCAGAGCCTGGGAAGGAAAAGTCCCCTGAACTCCCTGTCTCCTTCTTCTATGGAGTGTGTCAAGGGATAACAAGGGAATAACAGCTGCCCTCTGACTCCTCGGGGTCCTAGGGTTACCACATGTCCCCCTCCACAGATCAGTCTGTTCACCCTTAAACCACAACACTACTGAATTCATAGAGATCAAGACAATTGCATGGTTCACAATAAAATGGTGAAGAAAGGATCTTCTCCAGGCTGGTGGTCTCATGCACTCATGTGGAGCATAGGTCACACAGCCTTCTTTGAAACTTAGTAAATCAGGCAAGAGTTTCTTCTCTAATAAGTTTTCTACTCTGTTAGTTTTTCTTACTCCTTTTTCTCAGTTATTTTCTTTCTTTTTCATTCCCATGCTCATAAACTTTACACACTTTGTATTAATGTAACACATGAACTTCTCATGTGTTACCAGAATTTTATTGTTGCTTAAGTATTCAGTGATACTGTACTTCTAATATTTGCCACATGGAGAGAGACCATTTCCTTTGGTCAAGGTCCCTTGAATTCCTGTGGTTCCCAGCCTACGTCTAGAAGTCAACATGCTTGGTGGCGTGGCTCTGGACTTATCAGTCCCACTGTCCGTACAAAGCTTTGCACATCTTTTCTGTCTTCATTGCTAAAAGGGCTGCAGTCCCTGAATTAATTTCTTCCTCTGCTTTGTATAATTTTAAAATATTGAATGATATTGTTTATTTGGTATTCTGTATTGTTTACACTATAATTATGTCTGAGTGCCAAAGCTGAACTAAAACCCAGTGTACAAAGTGCTACATGAGACCCCAAAAGAAAAGGCCATCTTTGTTCTGAACAAGTAACAGATGAGAAAATTAAAGAATATTGGTTATTCTCTGACTAGTAACTAAGTTAGCATATCAAAAATATGGAAGTGTAACTAATTTAACAGGATCAGATATTTAATGGTACCCATCCTTCTGTGGCAGGAAAGTTATTTTATTTATATAAATGCGTGGCCACCATGCATCTGCATCCATCTGCATTCTTTTTTACCACTCAGTTGAAAAGTTAGCCAATTCAGTGAAGTGTTTGCTAATTCATGTGCAGAGGCTTCTAGAGCCCAACACAACACTGTCACTGCTACAGCCATCTAAACACAGTGATAGGAACTCACAGAACAGACAAAATGAAACTTGTGGGCTCAAGCGTTTTCCAACAACATCAGACGTTTCGGAAGTATTTAAAATTATCGATTTTCTTGTTAAAAGCAATTACAAACTGGCTACATGACCCATTTATTCCATTTAGAGGAAAACTGTTGACCAGGGAGTACCACACCTTGGGGAATTTAAGGCAGTTCTGCATTCTGACTACTCTTGCTATTGCCCGAGATCCAATTCTAGGAACAAAATAGAATAAGTGGCTAATCTGCTGTCCACATACCTTTTATTCTGAGGTTTGGTGTACCTCATCTGGCATGTCTGACAGCATTTAGAGAGTTTAAGAACAGACCACAGTTCAAATGAGCGCTAAAATACACATAGTGCCTCAGGTCTCCATCATCTCCACTTTTCAAGTCCTCTTTATTCCTGGAACCCATCAGCACTTCAGTGCTGATGAAGCTACTGAGATGTCCTATGGAAGCTACTGAGATGTCCTATGGAAGCTACTGGATGGTCCTATGGTAAATGTCATTTTTCAGAACTATTACAGGATATAATAGTTCTGAAGGAACTTTGGAGGGATCCTTGGATCTGGATGGGAGACCACCTTGGCCTGGAGGTTGCATGCATTTTTGTTTGTGTAAATGGCCAGTGGGATCAAAGCTGAGCAAGTTTATTATCCAGCTCATCTCACCCTTCTTCCTCACAAAGTCAGCTCATGTCCCTGGTATGTGTGTGCTGGTGCGCATACAGTTCTGTCACTGGATCTGGAAACTCAAGTTCCCTTTGAGTGGTTTTAGTTGTAGTTTAAATAATTTTCTCTGATCTAAGGCCTTCTGTATTGCTCTTGAAATATTAAAGGAGTAAAAATCTCTTTCCTCGGTGAACATTCCAAGAGCTTGATTTTCCTTCCAACAAAAATAGTATCACTGTAGCCTGAAGTATGGCTATGCTGGACCATCAACTACTTTCTCCCTCTTAGTGAATAGACCTCAGACAGTCCCAGGGTTCTTGACATTTGACTTACATCATTCCTTGGATTAACAGCCTCATATTGCTCTTGTCACTTCAGCACTTTCACGTCTATCCTAGGTGTGATGTTAGTTTGAATGTACCTGAGAAACCCTCAGCATTTGTCTGTTTCAGAAACAGGCCAGAGGCATAGATTGTCCTGTCTCTGTTTGAGCAGCTCTGTAGAAGAGTGACCATCTGAGTCTGTGGTTTTACTTTTACCACATCCATGGTGGGTATGGTGGGACTTTGCACATTATTTCCCAGTGCCTGTGGCCTTAGTGGGATCATGAGGAAACTTGATAGCTGGGCATGCCCTTCCTTTGAACAGGGTCCTCAATGGAGCCCTCCCTTTCATGCTAAACAATCTTCTGCTTCTACTGGAGCAAATCCTGCCCTGCCAAAAGACTAATTACAGTCATTAAAATAGGCAACAAAATCCTAGCTGCTACACCCCTGAAACCAAACGCTTCTCTAAGACTGGACAGAGACATTTTAAAGGCAATACAGTCCAACTTCCTTATAGATAAATGATGTTCTAATGCTTCTTAGGGTAAATTAGCAAAGATTTTTTTTTTTTTTCCTCTGGGTCATTACCTTTCAGAAAAGTTTTGCCATAATGTTTTGTGGAAAGATGAAAAAAATCTTCACACATTTTGGTGTACTTTGTGATGAAACCAAACTAACCAGCTCAACTACTTTTTGTTCATTTGACCACCGCTTAAATGAAAGAAGACTTCTCACATGAGAGGGAAGTTCTTCTTTCTTGGAAACCTTGGCCCTGCTGCCAGTAAATATGGAGATATCATTTAGAAAAACGTCACAGATGATTGTGGTCAAATTTGTTGAAAGTGGAGCAAGATGTATAAAAAAGCACAGCAACAATACTGATCTGCCAGCATACCAGCAATAGGTTATCTACGTGAGCATCTCAGTGTAGAAGCTGCTTTGAGGGTTAACAAAATTAGGTTAACCTCTGTCATCTAACCAGTCTTGCTGTATCACATACGCTGCTGTGACTGTAGAGGAACGAAGATTGGGGAGCGAAGATGAAAGTATATTCTATTTTCAGATCTGGGCGTTTTTTAGTTCTTCTTTGTCTTTTTACTGTGGAAGGAAAAAAGTCACCAATAGGAAAGCATACCTGCCGAAAAGGACTCCTCTCCCAAGTGACAGCGAACCTGTATATCAAGGCAACTAGTTTAAAGTCATCTATTCCTGTAAGTTGATCCCCGTAGTTGAAAAGTTTATTTTACTTTTAGATGCTTCTTTACCAGCTTCATTACTGAGCACCTGGAAACTTTAATAAGCTGAATGTTCTCTACAGTCCTGGGAGACAGGGTAATGCTGCTACTCCTTCTGTAAAGACTGGAAAAAAAGAAGGTGTATAGATAGGTGAGATGAGTTTGCCAAGGAGTCTGCCATGGAAGAACTGGGTAGCTAGGCTGGGTTGGAACACAGATTTGCTGAGTCCTCATACTACATCTGAGTAAGATGATGATGCTTATTATTGCTACTAAGTTTTGTATAAAACAAACTTAAACCTCTGCCTCTCTTCCTGTGCTTAGGTTAATTAATGCTAGCACATTATATTTTACAGAAGGATCTCATCAAGAACACAAGACTGCTTAAAAAGACAACAAAATTGCTGTTTATGGTAAGAATTATACTGCTGGTTTTCCATTTTCTTTCTTTGATTTCCCTTTGGTCAGTAGAGATAGGAATGTGTGATCAAAAGGAATGACAGCTGACACAAAAATAATTTGTGTTTAATTGGGAAGGACATTATATTTATGACAGCCATACATTTAATGAAGTCCTCTGCATAGAGGAAGAGTGTTACCTCTGACCCATTGAAAGGGATATTCTCTTGAGACACGAGGGGACAATTTTTCATGGTACAGGGAGAAAGAAATAGATTTGGAAAACCGGTCTGGAGGCACTTGTCTGTAGGCAGTTGCAGTGGTGCTCTGCCAGGGGAATTTGGGTGAGGGTGCATGCCATGTTGGAAAGGAGCATGATCATGGTAGCACTTTCTCCTCTTGTGAGCACCTGGCTGTGTGTAACCCTCTGCATCAGCATCAATGCCTTCAGGAAACAGCCTATACACATGAGGCCCACGATCACAGATACTGTTCCAAGAGCTGAGACACCTTCTCCTGAGGGTGTATGGTACTGCGTATGGTCCAGGGATACAGGAGAGCAGCCAGAACACCCAAGGAACTGCATTAGGGCTTTGCTATGTGCAGGTGCACTGGATGAGGGAGATCAGAGTTCCCCAGTGTGATTCAGCAAGGAAGTGAGACACCAAACTTGGGGTTCTATTTGATTATAAGTGTGTGAGATATTTTAGCTTCTTTGACATAAAGAACTAGTCAGCAGGGCCAACTGAGTCAGTTTATCCTTAAGTACAGACTTATCGGCCTTTGAATTCTCCTGGATCTCATTGATTACCTTGGGATTGAAGGCGCCTTACTTGCCTGTGGGACCTACACATGGACACCTGCATTTGGGTGGCTAATCTGCAGCTGCATTACCCTCCTGGTGGGAATTTCACACCTGATACTTGGTTCCACTACTAAAATCAGACTTATAGCCAAATATTTTTGGGTATCCAAGAGATCCTCCAAGCCATGCAGATATGACACAGGATGTGCAGGATGACTGGTTTCTTCTTGAGCAGCAGTTTGGGATGGGCAGGATACCTTACAGCGTCTCAAATGGTGTGGGACACTGACATGGAGGAATGGAACAATGACACCCACGATGACTCATACAATTTGGCCAAAATGGTCTGACTTAACTCCACAATTTAACTTCCATTTATTCTTTGTGTGTTAAATAGATTTTTTGCTGTCATTTCTGTTTGTGGTTGATTCTACCAATACTCCTTTGGCTGACAGCACAGGATCATCCTGACTTTCTTTCAGAAACCACAGGGGTACATTGAACTGTTTAAAAAGAAAGGAAGTAATCCAATGGGACATTAAAATGAATGAAGATTATTTATTGATTCTATGCTTTCTAAACATGTATTTTTTTATGAGACTAAAATTTTAGGTTGATGTTGACTTGCAAGGTTTTCAATTGGCAACTCTTTACCTGCGTTGTTTTCAGACAAACTGCAATGTTCGAAATCAGCTGCTCTCCTTCTACATGAAAAATGTTTTCAGTCATCTCGGAGTAGGAAGTGACAAGTTGTACATTATTAGTGCCTTTCAGATCCTGCAAGAGAACATGAACATTTGTGTGAGTATATTCCTGAGAGTCAAACTAACTTTGTGCAGCTGAAAGACTAGGGAAAGGCTCCATCTCAGTTTTTCAACACATAGAGAGGATGATTTGGAGACACAGTGTGTCCCACATCACGGAGGACCCAACTTACTGAGGGCTTCCCCACTGGGGCTGGAAAAGTTTAACACTGCCCATTTCCTCCCAGAGTGAGCATCTGGGAAGCAGACAAGGTGGTGGAGATACCATGGAGACAAGCCACTTCCCTGAGGCTGATGTTAGCCTTATGTTTCCCTCTCAGCACCAAAGCTGAAAAGAGACAGGGAAATCACAGGGAGAAATGTGTAACACTGTTTATGCTTTCCTTCTTTAACAGTGTACCCATAGGGCATGTGTAATCTTTACTCACATGTCATCTCTTCCTCCATACGGAATTTCGAAAGAGCTTATGAGTAAGCAGGGACTGATATTATGAAGCACATTGGAGGACTTTCCATGTGTTTTCTGTGCCCACAGTCATAGCAGGTTGTCAGGGAGTGATGTTGCCCACTGGCAAAATATCCCCAGAGTAGATCCAGGTGTCCCAGGAAAGAGGCATTTTAACCAACATCATGTCATCATCCCAGCCTGTAAATAACAAGAAAGCAGTTAAAGCCCTTTTGTCCATGCAAATACACATATTAACATGTTGCTTAGAGAACACTGTCACTTGAGGGTCATTTCTCATCTCATTTTTAAGGGTAGACGAATAGCAACTGGATGTGCATTGAAACTTTATGTCCTATGGCTCTTTTTTTTCTCCCCTAAACCTGCAGACCTCACAAGTCACAATGACCAAAAAATGTGGAGTGTGACTTCAGGAGAAATATAGCCATGGATATCCAGGCAAATGTATATAGCAATTTTGAAAATCACTATAGAGAGCAGGGTGAGAAGTCAATGAAATGTTAATGAATTAAAACATCTAATCAGAATTGTATGGTAGCATGAAAGAAAAGGACATTGGTTCTACATGCACACAAATATTTGCAATGCAAAAATAAAGCAGCTTCAGATATTTCTTTGCAGAGTTATAACTCAAAACACAACTGGAATATTTCTATCATGCAAAAAGATTCAAATTTCAATGGGGCAAAACTCTATCAGCGTTCAGGTTCTGCATTTAAAACCACACTAAACAGTTGCAATTTACAGTCATTACAGCATTCAACACCCCACTGTGTTTATCCATGTCTGTCAAAATTCCAGATATTGTATGCTATAATATATTTCACAGAGATTTCATTCGTGTCTGGAAAAGCAATTACACCCTATACAAGTGCCAGTACACACTGAGGAGTTTACACTATCAACTGTGACTGAATTCAGAACATCAGTTCTTCTGAAATACCATCAGTGACAGGAGCTTGCTATATAATTTTGTAATACATTTGCCTCTGTGCCATATGGAGAGAGCTCCTGCTTTTTTTTCTTAATTAGTGCTAGTGTTTTACACAAAACAAGTCTAAGCATAACAATTAGCATTTCTGGATCTTAAAAAGTACTAGTAGGAGAGAAAAGACTTCCTTGGGTAGCAGGAAAAACAATAGCTCTTTGAGAAATGGCGGCTTGTCATGATTTTCTATAACATATATGTGGAAACTAACATTTGTTAAAGTATTAGTATTAATTAAAAGTCAACAGCATAAAACTATGTGAAAGAATAATAGAAAGTGTGAACAGAATGAAAGTAATGGATCCTTTGCTAATACCAAGTTTGGGATTTCTCCATCATATTATTCCTCAGTAAATTAGTAAACTCATTCATCCATCTACACGAGCTCTTTAATTTTTGTTATCTAGTTGAATTATAAGATGTTTATCAGAAGGGGTTTCCGCCATGACAATGCAATGAATTTGTTACCTTTCAAAGATAAAGTTCTTTATACAACTGAGGGAAACAGTGATACCTTCATATATGTACCCACCCTATATTCATTCTTAAACTCAGCCTCTAACTCAGCCAGCGTAACAATACACGGTACATAAAATTTGCAATAATATTTGTTTCCAAATACTTCCAAAGATGGTGTACTATATTATTATTATGATTCCCATCCTGCTAGTTCTTGATTTTGTCCAAACAAGGAATCTTCAATATTTTTCAATGGTTTCAGAGCCCAAGTCCTGTTTTTCAAAAATACATATGTTCTAAACTCTCTAAATCCCTTTTCTGCAGTGAAATCAGGCTTTTTCATTTAGAGTATGACTGCATTGTAAAGGGAAAAGACATTTCTCCTTCGATACTGTAAGCATCCACCTGCAGCACCACTAATCTGTTTACTTGCTCATGTGCCCTAGTTGACAACATTGCCAAGTTGCAGACTTACATTCAGATGTACATTCTTGCATCAGCAGCAGATTCTCGTGGATTTCAGTGGACTGCAGAAAGGCAATATATTCACTTCAGGACTTTAAATGATTGCTCTATCATCATAGAAAGAGCTTGTAGACCTTTAGCCAAGATTGCAGCATCGCTTGCAATTAGCAAGTTTACTTGCTTGCTCATTTGTTTACTTGCTCTTTATGCAGGAAGAATGGAGTTTGTAGTGTGCATTACCACTTAAGACAGCCTAGTCATTTAAGGTCAGTTCTGCTACCGAATGATTTCTGTGGAAATTCACATTGTACAAGGTGACATTAAAAAAAAACAAAAACAAAAACGGG
>VWZY01010684.1:82440-95694 GCA_013399075.1 Chloroceryle aenea | reverse complement strand
CAAGGTCAGCTTTTCTGTCTTCCACCCCTAAGCCAAAACAATTTTCTTCTTAATTGTTAGTTTCAATGCAATGTAGTTCATTATTTATTGTTTAGAATTTATTTACTTTCATTATCTTATTACCATTGAAGAAAGAATTTGATAGTGTTGAATGGTACATAGAGATTGGATTAAAAAGCGAAAAATCATCAATTAAATGACAAAATATGGACTAAAACTATAACTAAACATTGTAACATCTTTGTCTTAAAGCTAGGCAACAGTAGACATTATAGCAGTGCTCCTCTGCTTATGTGATTTTATTACCACTTAACAAAATATGGAGAATGAAGCCCATAGAAACACAATTAGCTATGGACCTCTAAGTAGTGATGACTTACAGTATGTTTTATGATTTGGTAAAATTTTACTCTGATATATATTACATGGTCTCCTGTAGGGATTAAACAATGAAACTGAACAACATGACTATGCTGAGCTACTTGCTGAAGATAACTTATCCTTTTTTTTAAATACTTTTATCACTGAATGTTGGGGGGTTGGACTAGATGACCTTTAAAGCTACGTTGCAACCCAAAACATTCTATGATTTTGTGGTTTCCATATGTCTTATCTACACAGAATTCTTGATAGGGACATGTCAGATTGACATTAAATATCCTTTTGCAAAAGCTCAGTGGTTAAAATACATTGAAGCAGGTGGCAGAGCTCTTACTATACCCAAACAGAAAATATGATATTTCTTCTTTCTGCTTTAAGAAGAGCAAGGAAGATACTGTTTTTCCCATTAATACTCTTTCTAATGTTAAAGCCCTGTAGAGTTTCACCATCCCTCAGAAGCTTGAATTACATCATTTCTTATTGGATGTTATCATCACTCATTTGAGATCATAATTGAACAATGTGCTTTTAAATCTGACCTAAAACATTTGGAGTCCATATGGGAGAGCTTGTCTTGCTTCACAGTGCTGTAAAAAAAAGCCAACAAAATCTTTCTTAAAGCAGAGTAACTGAAGTCTGGGGATGTAACACAGCATTTTCATCATGTGGAGCTAGTCAACTTACCACAAAGATGCTGCCCACTTCTCATCTGTGCTAGCCTGTCCTTTGGTGAATTCATGGATCATTTCTGCATATGTTAACTATTACAGGCCCCAAAAATATATATTACTGAAGATATGAGTAGTGAATTTATATTGACTAGAGAAAATTAAATATTCTGCATGTTGTCCTGTCCTCTATACTTCTGATTTCTGCTATTATAACTGATATTATTTGGTATTTTTGTTCACAGATATAATCTGATAAAATAAAGCTTAAGTGTCTCTTTGAATTATTTTTTTCTCAGGAAAATACTTTCTTTTCTTTTATTTTTTTTAAATCATGGCAGCTACATAAAAATATCTGTAATAATAATTTAAAAAAATATTTTTTTAAGTCCTTTTTCAGTAAGAAAATGGGAACTTTATTTCAGTTTTCATAACTTTGGGGTAAAAATTGAGATGAAATTTAAACATGCAATTTTCTGTGAAATTCTGCTTTGGCATCTTACATTCAGCTTTTGATAACCAACTATAAGTTCCTTACTAAACAAATTATTGACTTCCCCTCCACAGTTAACTCCAGTTTTCCACATAGTCAAAGAATCAAAACAAACAGGACACCTGCACACTTGTGAGATGGTGAATAAAATTCAGTAGTCTAAGCTACACATCCTGAATTACCTTTGGTTCTTTCATCAACTGCCTTTACAAATTAAAGGAGAAAAATCTGCCATCCTGACACACTGAGATTTTTGTCATCACTTTTCAAAGACATAAGTAACAGTGGGTGCACAGAAACTGGGAATCATGATTGTATGCTTTATTTATGTAAATGTGTTCTCCTGGAGTATCAGAATGGATGGACATTTTAAAATAAAACACAGTGTGTGTTTAGATTAAATTTGCTTCTATCATAAACCCCAGTCCTGCTGTTATCATATTGCAGAAGGACGTTGTGTTATCAGTATCTCATAAAATGTAAACCTTTATTTTGTTTCCTGCTCGCTGCCTACATTTTCATTTTCCACATTCCCCTTACACTGCGGACAAATTGTAGGGCCAGTGGTGACACATGGTGGCATTTTCTACTGAACAGCCTGGTCCATGGTGTATTTGCCCCAACATGCTGTAGGTATAATGACAGCCAACCCCTCTGTGTTGCAGGACACCTCCTCCTGGATGAATCTTATTCTCCGGATTGGCAATTTTCCTTCTTTGGCATGAAGAGCTGGCATACAGGATTCACTATCATGCTGATAATTCACTAAACAGTGAAATTAAGTCTTCTGACAATCTCCTACAGGAATTTCATTAATTGCAGGCCCAATTATAGTACTTCATCGCAGCTATGGCACAGGGATGCTCTTTAGCTGCCTTATGGAAAATATACTGTCCACTACTTTGGTAGTAGGATGGTCTGTTCTTCATAGGCTTACATGTGCTTGCCATCTCTTGGCAAGGTGAATGTTTGTTTTTCCTGGGGCTTTGAACTCATAAGTGCTTTTGAACAGATAACAAGAGTTGAATATTTGTCTTCTATATGTGTAGTAAAAGGACATAGTTCACCGTCATCATACGCTGAAATGTGTGCAGGAAGTTTAGATATGTTTGACTATCTAATAGTAAGTCATGTTTTTGCAAACCATGACTAGTTTGGTACAAGGACTTCAGTTTGGTACAAGCTTTAGATCCACCAACAGTCCCACTATAAGGAATCACTTGAAAACAGAATTAATAAGGATAAAAATGAAAAAGAAAGAAAATGAGGAAAGTAGGAAGAAATTTCACAGCACTGATAAAATGCTTTAAACTTTGGGGCAGCCTAGATAGCCATAAAATTGTCAGGCTCCTAAACTGAGTACTCATCTGTACCAAGGTGTCACAGGCATGCAGAAAAAATAGAGGCTGGGGAAAATGCGAGGTGATTTGTGTTTTATCTGCCTTGTATTTGTGCTGCAGGATCTATGCTGCAACTCTAAGTCATGGTTGTGTTGAAAGCCAATAGAAAACGTACTGGGCAGACACCAATGATATATGCAAGCTGGGATCACCTCATCGTTAGATCCTTTCTGGAATGCTACACGAATTGGCAAATGGTTAAATCCTTACCAATGTTGATCAACTTCTTATGCCTGATGGGGAAAAAGCTATGAAACGCTAAGGAAATGAGAAGGTTTGTAAGACAGAAGTAGAACCAGAGGATGGATATTTCTTATGTCCTGGAAATGCATGATATCATCAGTGGTGGTTTTGGAGAGGCTACATTTTCCATGAGGTCAAAATATTCAGGAAATGTTCTGAGACTTATTTTATGATTGGAGAGAAGAGAGCAATCAATGTGGTTGATCTGCGAATGATGCACACGGATGCTGTTGCTTACAGTATGAAGACTGCCAAGAATAAGGATAGGGCATCTGAAGACTGTGGCAGTGAAGAAAGTAGCCTCATCTTTGAGAGGGGACTGAATAATTTAGGGTGTGTCTTTAAGAAGTTGAGAAGAAAGAGGCAGAGTGAACAATTTAATAACCATTTATGATACTATCACTTACTGCATGGGAAAATTGAAGGAAACAGTAAATGAGAACCTCAGTAGCCTGAGGAATAACAGAAAAATAATTAACTCCGTTGAGAAGAACACATATATAAATGAAAATAAAAAATTAGAGAAGCTGCTTTGGATCACAAAGGAAAAAAAAAAAAAAAAAAGGACATCTTCAGTCTGATGTTGTTTTGATCACATTCTCTGGGGTGAGTTGTGTTTTTTGCCCCTACAGTCACTGTCACAAACACCAGAAAGGTCTAAGAGGCCAGAGCTGAGCAGAGGCAAGCTGACCTGGTGTAGCAGCCTTTCCACCTCATTTTTCCCATTGGATGAACACACATCTGACCATTCCCTATTACAGGATCTTACCAAACAGCATTTCAGTCAAGCACTAGCTGGCTTTTATTTTCATCTCTTTTGGCAGTGGAGATGACAGTGTGCTGTGGTAGTTTTCAAGTCAGATTGATATATTTCAAAGGGAGAGGTCTCCAGTTCCCTCTGACTTCAAAACTGCAAATATGCCAAGAAAGAATTTACATGCTTAAAATAAGTAAGTGATTTTCTTATGCAAGTAAAACATGAGTGGGATGGCCAACATGTTTAAGGCATGTTGGTGTGGGTCCAGAGGCATGAAACTGAGCTTTGCTAGATACTCATGCTGAGAACTTCTCTGAACTAACTCAGCTGTAACTGCATACACACTAATTCCACCTGTGGAGATAAAGCAGACAAATGTGACTGTGATTGTATTAGTCTCTTGGGCTGTTGGACTGGAAAACCTTCTTCAGCCATGTGGCTGAGTGGGACAAGGATGCCTCAGCGTTCCTTTTATACCTCCTCCCTCCTACAGCCTCCCCAAGGGCAATGTCATCAAGGAATAAATAAAATATTTTGTGCATAGCTCAGTCAGTGTTCATGACTACACCCTGAAGCTATTGCATTGTACTGGAATTCTTTCAGTGCCAGGCCTCATTTGTTGACCTGGATTCACAAGGTACTTTGAAACCAAGACTACTAGCTTGTGCCAAAGCACCAAAGTAAACAGGTGTTTTGTCTCCCTCATAACAGGACCAATCCACATAGGTAATCAGAAATGCTGATCAAGTTCTTTCTCATTTTTTCTCTACCAAGGCTGTCTAGTCCCTTCCAAACATGCTTGAAAGACAGATTTTCTGGGTGAATTGTCCTGAAATTCTGTGTTAAAGAAGCTTCATATTCCAAAGGACAAATCAAATGAGATATATTAAAAAACCCACATATATTTTTAAACACTTTCTGACTTCTGCAACATTTGTACGAGTTCAAAAGGATATGCCTGGAACTAGAATTTGGTGTTTGTACCAGACTATTTACTTGCAATATATTATTCAGTTTCTTTCTCTGTGGGCTTTGAAAAAGTCTAAGCTGTGTGTGGTCCCTGGTACATATGTTAGACAGAGCTGGAACTTACACTGTCTGTCTTTGTAGCTGCATTTACTGTCTTCGACAGACATTTGCATTACGTTACCAATACCATATATCTTTTCCAAATCCTGCTACACCTAGATGTATTCATAACATATTGTAAAATGAAGACTGTTGCTAGTCTGCTGCAGCAGTTTTCATAAAAACTGCTAGAGTTCAAACTGTTGTTTTCTCCATCTCCTTCCTAGCCTCCTCTACCAACTTAACTTTTACAGAACAAATCCTGGCTCACAGATGGAGGCTGGAGTTGAATCTGATGACATACAGTATCATCAAAGATTGAATGTTACCTTTTATCAATTTATTTTACTTAATTTTTGCCTGGTCAGTACTTGTCATTACTGCCCATAGGTCCTAATGTTCATTTTGTAAGCATGGATTATCATTAGTGACAGAACCATTTCCAACTATCTGCTTATTTATAGACTTCTGAAGCCAATTGAAAGCATCCACCTATATAGTTCTTAACTATTTCTTGGTCCTATTTGTTATTTTGTTCAAGTACATTAAAAAAAAAAATTAAAAGGCATTTTCTTGGAATAGTATTTTAATGATAATAATTTTGATAAAACTGCCTTTAAAGTATCTGCTTGTACTTATGTCAGGGATAAGTGTATATTAAATACTATATGCCTAGGAAAGTGTCCTTGCTAAAGTTGTATGTCTTCCTCTACTCAACTACCCTCTCAGATCCTGTGATATTGTTCTTGAATTTCCAGGGCAGCGATATCCTATTTCTCAGTGACCAAATGACATGGGGTAAGGTCTTATGCACTGACTACCATGGTGCCATACATGATATTGCTCCAGTCTCTCTGTTGCTGTCAAGAATAGAGTGATAAACTAGTGTCTATCAATTTTTATAATACACTAGACCTACTGTTGTTTTCACATGTACTTGAAGAATCAACACTGGGCACTTATACCGTAAGTTTTGCCTGCTCCAAAGCAAGATGGGTCAGGAATTTCTGGGATGCCTCAGCTTTTTCTTTGACAGGGTTCTTCAGAAGTGATTAAACTGTACTCTTCTGTTTAGGATCCCTACCCATATAAAGTTATTGTCCACTGTGTTTGATAGCAGCACAGTGAGGACCAATGTAAAGGAGAGGATCAACAGGAAAGGATAAGGAAAAAAAATCTGCTTTTGTTTACCAGACAGCAATTGATGTTCCACCATTCTGACATGTTTTGATGGTAAATAGCTTAAGAGAGGAAGGCAGGAAGCCAACTGTTGACTTGCAGTACTTAGCAACGAGTTGGTGCTTGGATGGAATGTGTCCTGCCTTTGGAGCAGCTGATTCAGTTGAGAGTTTTGAAAACTGTATCTGCATTATAGTTAGACCTTGGGTACTTGGCAGTGAGAGTATGATGAAATTGTTGGCATCCTTTGTGACTTATGTTACATCCTATGAGTTGACTTTTTAAAATTCACTCTATGAGAGGTCTGTAGGTATGAAAGGAAGCAGTCAGTAGTTATGGAAGGGGATCCGTCGGGGCATGAGGATGCTTGCTGGAAGGAGTGGGAAGATTGCTGCTCTCTACAGGAAGCTAATTAACCTCTTCAAATGTGCTTTAGGTTCCTCATGCTGCTCTTTTTGCTTTTACTCAAAGTTTAGGTTTCTCTGTATTCAGTGACCAAGAAACCACTATAGCAATTGCTGCTTGGCAAAGTGATAAGGCCTGATTCCTCTCTGGCTCTCCAAAAATTTGCCTTGTCTGGAGTTATGACACCAGATTGTCTGTGATTGTGAGCACATGATTCTACCCCTTATATCTCTGGAAGACGCCAAAACTCTTACCTGTTGACATTTTACTGTTAAGACTTCTCAGTTGTGACCATGGCGAGCAACTCAACAGTTCCTTCTCAGTGGAAGAAAGACCTGTAGTGAACAGGGCAGTTACTTATCAATGAGGATAATGTTTCTTGATCCCTAACCTGGTTACAGCCTATATAGGATATGTATTTTATTCAGAGTTTATCCAGGTGCTTGAACATTTCTCAAACCCAGTTATGACTGCCAAAATGCTGAGTGGCCCCTTCAGCCACACCCATACAAGTTTGTCTGGATCTGAGCATATCCCAGCACCCAAAAGGCTATAACTAGTAGAAAATCATGAAAATAGTGCCTCTTGGACACTGGACAAGAAGGCACTAAAGAATCGCCTGTGTCCATATTCAAAGACCATACAGACAGGTAAAGAAATTATTAGAGCAATAGCTAAGTAAAAGGCTGGATAAACCCTTCACTGACGTTGTCTTAGTGCTCCTTTGGTATTCACACAACACTAGGAGTTCCTATGGAATCCTCCACCAGTGACTTAAAAACACTTAGTCCCTAGACTTCGTAAGTGCCCACACCAACCCTGCTCTAAGCCAGGCCTTTCATACCTGTCACAAACCACAAAGGCTTCTGTGCCAATGTCATTGATGCTAAGAGGCCTTTCCAAAAAGCAGGTGAGTAAGGGGCTATGGGATGTGAAATCCCAGGACTCTCTGTGATTTGGAAATGATGCATTAGAAAAGCTGTCAGCACCTGGAGCAAGTGCCAGTACCTGGCAGCTGGTGGGAGAAGGTGGCAGGCAGAGGCAGCAGGAAGCATGCTGTGAGGGCAAGAAGCCTACTGCTCCAAAACAACATGTGATGGTCAGCAGGCTCATGCACAGGCACTGAGACATTTTTGCAGTTTTCTTGGCTAGTGAAGAGGCTTTTCTGGATCTGTTGTGTTTCTTGAGTCCCTGCTGTTGCTACTATTCCTTCTTTCCCAAGCACTTTAGACAGTTCTGTCAATCCCTGTGATGCCTTAAATCTCCATATGTTTCAGTGAACAGGCCTTGAAGCCAGGTCCATGCAGACATCCTTAGTTACATGAACATTTAAAGTTCATATATTTGTCAAATTGCAGATTCAAATTATTAGCAGATTTGTGTGTTCAGCCTGCTGCCATTCCCAAGACAAGAAAAGCAATAAGAGAACTAATAAGTCCAAATATTTTGGTTCAGCATTTTTATAATGAAGCATTTTGAGGTAATGTTCTGCTTCAGCACATAGCTAAATTTAAGTTTCTGGAGCATAAACTCCACCTTATCCCTAACTTAAACCCTCTGATCCTAAATGAAATTCTGTAGACACCCATGTCTAGTAGAGTCGGGAAAAGGAAGAAGGTTTTTAGAGAAAACAAAGTATCTAAGCATGATTACTAAAAGGCAATATAAGTGAAAATAATGTTAGCTATCGCTGAGCTCTAGGTGTAACTCCACCTGATGAGGGCTGCTTTGTTTTTTGGGTAGCTTTTGTCTTGGACCTTCTGAGTACAGTTTCTTAATTTTCCATGTCCATCTACATTTGGAGGGGAACTAGCATTACCTCTGTTCAGCTCACTGCTGGAAAACAGCACAGAAAAGCCCTGTCTCACACCACAAGACAGCTGCAATCAGATATGAAACCAGGTCACTGCGGCATCATTTTCCTCTCTGACCACTGGCCACATTTCATCCATGGATGACATTGACTTTGAAAGCATTTGGCTGCACAGCTCTTGTGACATCCCCTTGAGACAGTATATTCCAGTCTCACACAGCATACCCATACCTTTGTAAACCTGGCAACTTAGCATATTCACCAGCTCTTCAGAGTCTTACAGCAGAAGTTGTTGCAGTCTTAAATAAAAGTAAAGGCCTTTATTGTGACATTTCTGCTGCAGTCTCCGCAATGTTGAGAGTTATTCTATCTGACGTTACTAGGGCTCTCACTGTGATATACTTTAGATTAATGAGACATCAATTCTTAGTCAAGAGGCTATTTAAAAACACTCCTAATTTGATGGGTTGTGCAGATGAATTAGTTCATTCACTGTTACTTCTTCCATTTATGCTGGTGGTGGGATGGGTAATATGTCTCCTGTGTTTGAGATTCTCCTCTTCTTTGTACAACCTGGTTTAATCTTATATATATCAGATCCGTTTGCCTTCAACCACAATGATGGAGGGCTAAGCCCTCTGGTATTCAGTGACACATATGGGCCACAGCTTTGTCAGTAACACTTGTGCTCTCATTTTCTTTCTGTGTGGATAACACTACATGGAAGAAAGATTTTCCTCTCATTCCTACTCTGTCTAGGTCTGCAGTGAGAGATTTTCTGACGTCCTCTGATCCTGTGATCTGGCCATTGCTTCTGTGGGAAGAGGTAGGCATGCTACCTGGATCCTGGCTGGTGGCCAGGACAACAGAAGCTGTGAAGAGCCAAAAAACTGAGCTCCTCCAGAAATGGAAAAGTAACTACTGAGGCAACAGGAAGCATTTTTGTTCCTATATAAGGCTTTCCAGTTGTCTGTGTAAAATACAAATGCAATGGTCACCATATAGATCTGCATCAAAAAGTGTCCACAACAGAGCCCTACTTTGCAGCAACTGAGAGCACCTCTAGAGATACCAGTGGCTGAATGGGTAAGGACAGCAATTTTATCTGGAACTGCAGGAAGGTATCCTGATGAGAAGTGGTCATAGTCAATGACAAGTTCTATCTATTCTGCTGTGAAATAAGGCTTTCATTTCTACAGTTAATGGTCAGAAAAGAAAGAGCTTCATTGCTTTTAAAGACAGCAGGATGACCTGCTGTGGTCCCCTGTGTGAAATAGGTAGTAGATACAACAGCTTTTATTGTTTCCTTTGAAAAAATAGATTCCTGTAAATGATTTTTTTTGCTGTATTTTAATTTTGCGAGCAGATTTCCATCTCAGTATCCTATATGCATTAGAAGCCACTGATGAATGAATAAAAAGTGTCTCAATTATATGGATGATGAATTGAATTCCAATGTATTCCACAAAATTTTCTCTTATACAAGGATCGTGTGGTGGTGTTTGAATGATGGTTTGGGTTTTTTTTAAGCCAAGTTGGAGGTTACAAATGTATATGAGATCTGTTAGACCTCGGAAAGTTCATGAAATATGACAAATTGTTGAGCTACAAGTTTCTTCTGGAGAAGGTTACAAACATTCTAGATATACAGAGATCATGAAGTTGTATGAGAAGCAATAAATCCAAATTATGGAGGGAAGGAAAAGATGCCCTTCCCCCTATTTGCTGTCTGGGAACTCCTTGAGTGGATTTCACTGTAGGAGACTCCCCCAAAATTCTTGCTATCAGGACCAGAAGAGAGGAGAGCCTCTGAAGAGAAGCACAGACCTGTTATAAAGTCAGAAAAGCAGAAGAGTAGCTGGGTGGTGCATGTTGTGGACAACTGGTTCCTCTGGAGAAATAGGATTAACTATCAGCTAGCTAAGTGGTTCACCAAAGAAATACCTGAATTGGCCTTTGATGTGATTGGTGAGACAAAAAATTGTCATGCTGTCTCCAGACCGGTGGATATGCTCATGAGCAGTATTGTTCTGTTCCTGCTCTGAGTTGAGGGTTCTATTCATGACCTTGACTCTGAGTAGACATCTCAAGCAACTTGGGTTTGGAAAACAACTCACTTTTGTGGTCCTTCCTTTCTGAGTGCTCATGGGTGGACTTAATAGAAAACAGAAAATTCTGTCTATAGATGTCTGAAAAATGTCTAAAAAGTCAAGTCCAATGCTTTATTATGGTGCTGTGAATTTTGAAGCACCTAGACATCAAAGCACCTCTGAAGTGCCAACTTTACTGGGAGAGGGTCTAAGTTGTTCTGCTTGGAGTGGACAAAAGGGCATCTGTGAACTTCTGTAGGACTCTTGAGTTCTACACAGGAAAATGGAGATGCAGAACGAAGGCTTTTCTGATGAAAATTCTTATCATGCTTTCATTCCACCTATGCCCCTGGGAACACAAGGGAGTTCACAGTGTTCTGTCATGAATCTGCGACTCAGTGAACAACAACAGCTGGATATATTGAGGCTGATGTCAGTTTCTGGATCCTCTCCAGTGACAGTCTGAGTCACTGGTCTCAATTTGATCCTGTGCAACATGTGGGTGGAGTACAGGCCACTCAGGATTGCAAGGTAAAATTATTCATAGATGATGCTGATTGTGTCAGAAAGGACCTTGCTTCTATTTGAAGACTTTCTTCCCTACATGTTGGGGTGGTAACCAGTGAGAAGGTTTTTTTAATGTCAAAAATCAAATTTATATATTTGCCCTATCAATATGTCATGTCCTAGAACCTGCTTAGCTCCTTAGATAACCCCAATCTTTATTGATTTCAATCTATCTTCAGATTTGGCCCATTGTCAACCATAGGAAGGGGTAAAAAGTCAGATATAGCATGGGTTAAATCATGTCTGTGAGACCCAAAAGGTCACCTTTGGATAGGCTGGGTCCTGGACTGGAGTCTTGGACTCTGTCTGGTTCACAGCTTAATGAACTGCTTTTATACTTTTATACTCTAGAGTGAAAGTGGACAGAACATCCACAGTACAAGCACTGGAGACTTCTTGTTGAGGAAGGTGCTATGCCATTGTTTTGTATTTCTACATGTCATAACCTTGAAGTCCCTGATGTATGGAATTGTAGACTGCTATGTCCAGCTTATATTCAGGTTTAAAGAAGAGCCTGATCTAAGTGCTAAGTGCACATACTTGCTACACGCTTTTTAGTTGTGGGATTCATAAGAGGCCCCAAAAGCTATTCACACAAGGGTAATGAGCTCAGGAGAGAGACGGATGGGCACTGTGGCTTAATAGAAGTTCAGAAGGCTTTGTGTAGTCTCATTGTGCAGGTCTGAAGCAGACCCTGCGCTCCTGTTGGAAGTGCAATGGGCCAACAGCTACAGCAGGCAATTCCAGCTGGTATGTGCACAGGTTGTAAAAACATTTTTAAAGCATTTCCGTCTTTGCCATTAAAAAAAGAAAAAAAAATCTTCTTGTGGTTCGTAATGAACAAGAACAGGATGTTACATCTTTATCACTGGGGGAAAGTTGTTTCNCACTGGAAGCTCTCAAACAAGCCTGGCAGAAGCTGAAATTGAAGTGGTCTCTGACCTAATTTTCTTCTGCATGAAACATCTGCATCAAGGCACTCTTTGATGTATTCCACTTGGCTCTGTCTACAGTATTGTATCACATGGCTTCAGTGTTGCCTCAGTTTTAAAAGACATTTCCAGCCTGTAGAAGGTAATGTGATGTTACTGTTACCCAAACTAATCACTCAATGTGCTCCCAAAATAGAAACAATAGAGGTTCAGACAACGATGTCTGCTTTGCAGTCGTTGTTGCTGCCTAAGCTTACAGTTTAAAAACCCCAGATCTGTGATACTCATCTCATGTAATTCATCAACACCAGGAAGGGGAGGGAGACGGGGGAACTGTGAGCCTTCTGTGTAATAATATGTCAGAGGACACAATGCTTTACATGTGTGAGCTTTGCATTCTTTGCCGCTCCAGCCATACAGTTAGTTTAGCACATCGGAAACAAACAGGGAAATGTTGGAGGACATTATCATAAAAGCTCAACAGAAGGAGCTCCTGGTTTTCATTTTGCTGTTTTTTCTCTGCTGATTGACACCCAAAGCTCACAGTGAAAGAAATATGAGCATGTTTGTGTAGATGCATGGATGATGTGTGATGTATTTTGAATATATATTGTTTTCCCCCTCCTTTTCTTTCCTGCACTACAGTATACATTTCAGATCCTCTCTCAAGCTCTTCTCCAAGTAGTGTAAAAAACATAACTGCACAAAGGTATTGCTATATATGTACACATATATATACACAAATAAATGCATAAATAAGAAATTATTAGGTCACTTCTTTACTCTGAATTGAATAGATCTTATTCTTCTCCAGTTAGGTTTTCTGCTCAGTCCTACTTAATGGCATGCCGCTGTTTCCCCAACCTTGCTTGTATTATGTGAATAACTGTGGTGTCTTTTGTATTCCACCCCCTGAAGAAGAATCCTTTGAAATTCTAAATGACTGTGCTGTGGATTTTAATGTCCGTCTCTTAGAAATAGCCAAGCAATATCCACTCATGAAACAAGATGCAGCAAGCCTTTTGAACGTTATTCAGCCTGCTTCCTCAGCCCCATGAGTGTGTGTTTGTGTCTGTGTGTGTGTGTATACATGTGCTGTTTAGTTCTCTAAATGTATGGCAGGATTACATTATTTCTCTGTGAATCATGTTCTCTCTCCTCCTGTCCATCTACTCCACCCACCAAATCTCTCCTACTTTTGTTGACATGAGGAAAATAAAGCTGTCTATGGAGCTTGTATAGATCTTGTGGGTACAGC
>VWZY01010684.1:51693-72290 GCA_013399075.1 Chloroceryle aenea | reverse complement strand
TGGAGTTGGATCAGGGGTTGGACTCGATGATCTTGGAGGTCTTTTCCAACCCAATCTATTCTATGATTCTATGATTCTATGATTGATGTAGTAATTTAAACCTTTATGAAAAACAAACAAACGAACAAAAAAAACCAACCAAACAAAAACCAGTAAAACACCACCATAATCTGTTGATAATTTTTCATTAGAGCTATTTTCAGTTTTGAAGACACTGTGACGGACTTCAGAGATTTCATTAAAATTTTTGAAAAAAGTTATCTGTCTTCGTAGTGGTCAAAGCTGTATGACCAAAAAGAAACATTTCCTTAAGGAGGGGTAGCTCTACTGCAGCTGTTACAGTCTCAGGACGTCAGCAAGAGAAAGTTTATACTTTCCAATTAACTTTTCTGTAAGAGATGGTCTAGCAGATACATATGTGATTCGGCTCAGAAAAGTAGGTTTTAGCTTTCCAGTATTTCAAATTATAAAGAAAGGTTTTAAGAGTGGAAATATTTTCTGCTTTCTTCCAACTGCATCTGGCTTGTCTATTTAAGCATACTACTTTAACTGATAAATGCTGTCTTTAGCAAGGTCAGTTTGATATTTCTGGAATAATTTATTGAAAAAAAATTAATTTCACAGGTAATTTCCAGATTTAATTCCAAGTGGAGGTGAGTGATAAATCTACTAGCATTTCTTAGCAAATTTAAAGTTCTAATATTCAGCCAGGTTTTCCACTCTCTTCTGCAAAGATGGACACGTTTATTCAGACATAGGCACTGTACTACTTCTGGCAACCTTAAAAAGTTGTAAGCTTTTCTGGCTTGGGAGGTGCCTGAACAAAGCCTCAATTGTGGGTGAGTAGGCACAGTTAAAGGCANCAGGGATAGTGAAATGCTTCGTTTCCTGAAGGCTAAACAAACCTTTGCTCCTTATTTTGGTGGACTATCCATTTGCACATCCCTGGGTAGAAGTTCAGAGTTGTACTTTCCACCTCCTACATATTCTACCCCTCAAAATAATATGTGAATGGACATGTGAAATGAGGTTACATGCTACATCTAGCCCACCAGCTGTAAATTCTACAACCTGTCATGACAGCATCATAAGTCTTTTCAGTTGGTTTAATTCACTTTTCTTCCCAATCTACATTATTTTCCTAATCTATTTTGTTTTCTTTTTTATTTTTACCCTTTAGAATTATTCATGTGTTGCCATTGTAAAATGCTGCTTGGTTGGTAATTAAACACTAATTAGAGTTAAAGATGATTAAGACTTTTGTATCATGTTTTGTTTTAAACACATGGGGGAAAATTGTGTGACTTTAGCATTTTTTAAGTATGTTCACAATCAGATATGGATCTTCATTATTTGTTTTAGAGAGAATTTTCAATAATTCACCATTCCAAAAATGTGTAAAATCATCACCTATGTTTAGCATTGTAATTTGTGTCTTTTTATTGGAAACCATATACATTCTTATCCTATGTACATACATTTGTCATGCCACTTAGGTGACTAGGTGATGTTTAAGGTGCATGTATGCATGGAGTTCTAGAAAAGGTACCCAGTTTGTTCTGTCCACCAAAGACTTTAAAGTTCATATATATTGGAGCTGAACCCAGAAGACCCTGATATCAGGACTCCAGTAGTCTTTCTAGCCTTCCTCAGTTACCATACTCAGAATTTTATTAAAGAATATAACAATGTTTGTGTCATTTTTTTCAGAAAACCTCCAGCTCCATAGCTGTGTGGCTGAAGATGATGATTTGAGTCCTAGCTGTTGTGATCAAGAGGGGGAAGGGCTTGAAAATTCAGGATGTGAATCAAAAACAACCAATATGTTATTTCACTAGCACTGAAGGTTTGATTCATGACATTGTACCACTTGGTGACAACAGTGGTGCCCTCTTCTACTGCTCTGTGTGTATCACCCTTGTGCTGCATTTTCCTACTAGCTGAAATCCTGAAGCTTGTCAGGGCAAGAGATATCTCTTGTGTACATATGTGTGTGATGCCTAGCAAGCAGGACCCCTGCAGAGAGCTCCAGCAGCACTGTTCAGAAGATGTTATTAACAGCTTACTGTGATAAAACATAAAGGACTGATCTCAGATCTAGGGATGGGCTCAGATCAGGTTTCTGGACTCAAACACCCCTGAAGCTCAAGGGTGTTGAAAATCCAGTCTCAGCTATACATAGGATGTCTCTTACACCTGGAAAGTCCCAGGCTAATGCTAAAACATCTCTTACCTGGCTGGTGTTTCAACAAGGTGCAGGTGACAATTCTGAAATTTGTGAAGATCTCAGCAAGCAGCAACTGGAAACTCGGGGTGTGAATTTCTGTACTCTGACAGTATAAATTAACCACATTGTTCCTTCTTTACAGTTTCCTATGTGTTAATCCAGCCATATTCTACCAGTCTGTGAGGGAAGCTACTCACTTTCCTAGCGTTCAGCATCATTTGTTTTCCTTATTCCTTGTTCCTGTCAGAGGGCAAACACTATTGCTGTCACTTAGAAAAACAGGATTTTGCCTGCTGTGCTTGAGAAATCTTCAGCACCATGCTGACTGTATGGGTTCCAGGAACTACTGTTGTAAGGCTGGGATTCAGCTGACTGATCTATAGCTGCAAAGGTTCACTGCTTTACTGCACCAGCATAAAATGGAAATGTTGTAACATTCCCATCTCTGAAGACTTGCCAGAACAGTTTAGTGTTTCAAAAGCTGCATAGTGAACGAAGACAAGATCTCACTACAAGCTGTGGGAGCTGGGAGAGTTTATGAAGCAGAAAGTATGGGTTAAGGGAGAGATCAGACCAGTGATAGTTCACTGGCCTTGCAATTCTTTTAAGAGGCACTAATAGTAGTGGACTGCTACAGTGGAAGTAGACCCAGACTCATTTAAGGCAGTACCATGAAATTGGTTGCAATAAAATTATGCATTAAATGTGCATTATGTTTAATAAGACTGTATTGCACTCTCAATGTTTACTCTGTGCCCACTGAGGCTGATCCAATTTTCTAAAGTTCTCCAATTGGTTTGCTATCAGGTTTTCAGCCAGAAGGTCAAATTTCACTTGCTGCTAGTACATGTCTCCATTACTTTGCTAAGGCATTTACACTCCATATTCATTGCCTCTTCTTCTTTTTTATCTATCTCCTGTAACCTGACTGCTCCAAAATGCTCCCTGTAGCTGGCATGTTTGACACAAATGAGATTAGCCTTTAATAGATGTCAACTCAAGAACATATACACGTGTGAACACACACTTGCACCCACACGTGAAGATAAAGAGGGAGGAAGGCTACTACCAGAATCACACTAGAAGTAATTTTATGTTGCTTCACTCAAAATGTGTAAGTGACCTCTGTGAAATCATGGGTTTCAGACATGAAACTGGGAACCTAAGTAGAGAGGCAGGAATATATGTTTAGAACAGTATGTGATCATGACTGTACCAAACTGGGAGCTGGATTGTTTTAATCAGAGGCAATGATAGTTTTACTGCTCCAAAACTGCATTATTTCCCAATATCTCAACAAACCCTGTCAGCACTGAGCTCAATGTGGATAATGCAGGTGAGGGACCAGCAGGAATACTTTCTTAGGGTTTTGTGTTTCTTTGTAAATGCTCTAGCAGGAAAATACAAGCCTGCTTGTATTCTGTTCTCTTCTGTTAGGAGATCATGTTGAGAGAATTCAGCATGTCTAACACGTTTCAGCCAATGACACATCATTCATCACTCCAAAATGGACTGTCCCTGTTAGCAAAGCTGGCTAGGTTACCCAGAAGGAGGCATTATCTGGGACACTTGGTACTCTGCCTTGGCAGTGAGGTCTTCAACTTGATTAGTTAGGGAAAATGCAGTAGAGGCCATAAAACATCTTGCCAGTGCCTCAGATTATGAAGTGTTTGAAATAGTTAGCTGCAAGGTATGTCCATCCTGCCATCACTGCTCTGTCTTCAAGCTGACACAGAGGAACCCAAATTTGTGTTAAAACTATCTGCTGGCAGGATGATAGCTCTACACACTCAAAACCTGCCTGAGTCACTGTAGGGAGCCTACAAGGTGTGCTGGAGCAAGAGAGCCAGGCTGAGCACAAAAACAGAGCCAGCAAGGAAGTACAGAATCATGGCACCAGCTGCTTTCTACAGTTCAGCTACTTCTCCACAGAATGGATGGATATCAACAGTATCTCTCCACACCAGCTGGAGGCCTCTCCTCACCTGCATCTTCAGAGGGGAGCCCTGCTAAAGGGAGGTGCTGCATTACCTCAAAACACATGGAGGCTGGGCAGAGCACATGATATCGCTGATTCAGTGCTTGGCCGGTCTCCTCCACTGATTTTGTCACTTCAGGTACAGGCTGTACAATAATTTGTGCTATGCCTGCATGTAGATAGGCACATTTTGGTGTCACTCTTCTGCAGTTAACACGGTTATTATGTTGAAGTAGCAGTCTGTAGGTACAGGGGCATCACTTAGCACAGGAGGAACACTGATATTAATTTTTGAGCTTTCAAGGCCTTATTCTCATAAGGTATTGATCATTTGACCTTTTTTTTTTTTATCACATTTTGTGTTATAAATTAGATACCAAAACCCATCATCCCTCAAAGTTGTTACTTTAAAAAATCCTCAGAGAAGTATTGCTACCAAACTATAAAAGGGGATAATGTGTTTCTTGAACACTATCTTTCTTTAGACACATACAATGATCCATGTAGTACAGAGGTTTACATGTGCAGCTCTGAGTGTATACCCTCCTGTAGTGCTGTTGCTTGGGGCCCTGACTTCTGCTGGCAAGCAGGGTGGATGAAGCTGCTGAGCAGGAGATGTACCTGCCACTGAGCTGCCACAGCCTCCATGATGTGCCTTTGGTCCATATGTGATACGAGTGGGTCTTCAGACAGCCCAGAATAACCTTTGGCAGAGGACAGGACTGGGGCAAACAGCTGAGGCAGCGGCTGCCTTAGCTAACCCAGCTAAATCCATTTGCAGCCATGAGTCAGAGTCCTAAAACTACATGCTTCTAGTCCCCACCTGCTTCGCACCTGTCCTTTCATTTTTTCCTCAAATACTGAGCAGAGGGCCTGTTTTCTTCTGCATGCCTGTCCAGGCTCTCATGTAGTACTTACTCATCTTGCCTTGGTTGTGCTGTCACATTGCTGCAGGAGATAGTGCTGCTGCTAACTAACTCCCGTGCATGTTCCAAAGGTCCCACATAGAAGGACAGTTTCAGAAACGCCTGAGGAAGAAAAAGGACAGCTGTCCCTTTGGCTGCATGGAGAATCCTGGATGAGACACATTGTGTTGAGGTTGCATTCCCACCATCAGGAAGTCAAACTGGTCAGTCTTGGTTTCACCTAGGCTTCCTTGGTGGGCACTCTGTTTTGGACATGTGTAATCCCCACTCAGAAGGATATGTTTCCATACATGTGTAATTATTTTGCTTGGCTTTTTCTTTGGGATGCAGTTTTCTAATTTGTTCCAGCTGTTTGTATTTGCTACTGCTAACTTGAGGCTGAGAGGTTGAGGAAGGACTAAACTTCACTGGTGCCTGATAGGCAAAGACTTACAAAAAAAGCGTATAGTACTGTTTTGATTTGGGTAAATTAGATTAAATTACTGAGGACAACAAATTAAACACCCTCAGCTATCTGGTTTCCATGCATAGGAAAGAAGGACCTAATCCTTTTCCCACTGAAATCATCAGACATCTTGCTGAAACTCATTGCACATTGTATCAGGCTCCAAGTAAATACTTCTTATTCTGACATTAATTTTTATTCTTATTTTTAGCAGCACAATCTTTTAGTTCTTTTCTTTCCTTTGTCTTTTTTCTGAGTTGCTCTGGCATCAATGTGTTCTACCAGAAGAGTGGGCTGTGGAATATGTTTATATGACTACAGACAGTCCATGCTATCATATTCCATGATTTACATATAATTGCATAATTTACATGTAATTGGTAGATGGCCAGTGTAGTGATGAAAGGAGAGCTGATATATGCTTTCCATTAAAACTCCCTTGTCAAATAAAAAAAAAATTAAAAAAAAAAAAGGTAAATGGTAAAAGGAGCTTGCCTGCTTTATAGCAAATATGGATTTGGATCATAGTGATTTGTGGTTTGGGTTTTTATTTTGTAAATAATATATATTTTGATGGCCACTAGTCATTTTTTTCCATGGTCCTGTGGAGGAGAAGGTGAATCTTCAACTCCACAGCAAACCCTGGAAAAAAAATTCTCATTACTTGAATGGAGCCACTTTTACTGTAAGAACCCACAATGTCCTTCAGTGACAACATCAAAGCAGAGGGGAGAAGACTCTAAGACATGCAACCTTCAGGTCAAAGGACAATGAAGCCCTGTTTCAGCACAATATATCCACAGTTATTTCAACCTGACTAGATGTAAGGCTGTAGTCCAGGAAGATGCTTACACACATGCTTGCCTGTAAAAAAATGCTTAATCGCATTGGAATCAACTGGGCCCCAGATCAGCTGATCTTTCTTTGCTGTCTTGAACTTAAACATACACAGTGAAGAGGAAGTTGCTCACAACACCCTCATCTTTAACGAGTGTGATGGAAAAAGTTTGCAACAAAATCAGCAAAACTTCAGTTAATGTGATTAAATGCCTTTCTGAATCCAACCTTCTTCAAACCTAGGCTGATGGATGCTGTTCAAAGCCTGCTGAGGTTAATGGGTGCTGGATCAGACCCTGAATGCAACTGGATTTTCTCACACTTCTGCAACTTCAATAAAGGCTGAAAAGATTTGAAAGGAAAGAAAGCATAATCAAAGGTGTGTTTTATTGCTTCACCACCTTTCAGGAAAACAGCTGGTAAATAAAACAAGTGAGGTTATGAGAAAATAGCTCATTCCAAACTGATTTTTATTTCTCTCCTCCAAACAACCTGCAGGTTGCTAGTTTTGATTTCTACTCTCCCCAGAACTAACTGGGAAATCAGACAGCAGATCATATGAAGAGGAGAGATTATGCAGAAATAAGCTGTTCTCTCATTCCTTCCAGCCCTTCTCTTTTGTGAGTTCTTTGTTGAAATTCAAGGTTCCTTCTCTTTGTGTTTCAAGGGGTTTGTCTGATTAAATAGAAGCTGGGGACTAGATGTTGTCTGTGGCTCTTGCTCGTATTTCCTATAAACCGCTGGCAAGCATGTGAAGAGTTCTCCAAACTGACAGTGCACACAATGTCCAAATCTAATTTGAACTGTATGGTGCAGCCTCAGCTTTCAATCACATAGCACTTCCTCTAAAACAGTGTCTGCAGCTATATTTCCAAATTGGGATATTTTTTGAAAGTGCTCATCGTGCAGCTCCCTCAATAGTCAAAATTAGTTTCAGCAGAATAAACAGGCTGACAAACTCCAGGGCACTGAGAATTTGATGTATCAGAGAAAGTGTGTTGTATGCGAATCAAAGTGCATGTCATGCTTGAGGACTTGGTATGTGTATATCCAGAAACATTTTCCAGTATGGTTATTAATTATCGGGATTCTGTAAACAAATCTCCCTTCCTCATACATCTTGTTTCAGCTCCATGAAGCAACAGAGAACATATGCCAAATGACATCATCTGCCCAGAAAGGTTGATCCACCTGCTTCACTCCAAGCACTGTGAATGATTTTATTGTGCTTGATAGCTTGTGGGATTGACATGTAAAACCCTTAGAGAAGCACAGCTGGGGGTCGGATAGTAAAGAAGACATGGCACAAAGAAGAGGACTTCCAAAGTCTATGGGTCTACTCCTGTTTTTAACTTAGGTTTGGCCTTGTGGCCTTTGCTCAAGTCTTAGCAATGAGGACATTGCTGGTGACCAGTCTGTAGGGTCTTGTGAGGGTAAAGTCATTAACATCTGGGAAGTGCTCAGAGACAGTGGTGATGGGCACTGTAAAAAAAGCCTATAAATAATAAATTTGAAAGTTTCCTTCTGCTGACAAATACATGTTGTCCTTTATCTTTTACCACATTAGAAATGAACAATTTGTAATNATCAGCAGGGGGGTTGGACTAGATGACTTCTAGAGGTCCCTTCCAACCCAGATAATTCTATGATTCTATGATTCTATGAATTTAACCATTACACATAAATGCTGAAGTAGAAATTGGGTTTCAACATAGGCTTGGAGAAAGGTATTTTGTAAACAAGGAGCTGGTGGAAAGGAGATCTGTGAATTAAGAAGTTTTTCTGATATGGAAACCCATAGTTTCTCCATCATTGCTTGCAATAAACCTACCCTTTACACAGCAAGTTGGTTTTCTTCATCTTGGGTTTTATTTCCAGTCAGGGGTGGGTATGGGGGGGATTTTAAGTTTTATTTATTTAAATTTCTGTCAGCAGTGGCTCCCAGAGTTAGTGGCAAGTAGTGGGGATGGTGATTTACATTTTACTTTTGGAAGAACACCCATAAAAGGCTTATTGATGTCCATCACAGAAACAGTCCTTGAACATAATAGACTCTGTCTTGGAGAAGAACTCCTCTGCCACAGACTTTCTGTGCATGTGGTTGAATGTCTTCATTTCCCACACACTAAACAAAATGGTTTTTGATAAAAAGGTGTATATTGCGAGAGTGAATTAGCCACAGTCATTGTGCTTTGATGGGCTGTACTAATATCTGTAAAGACGAACACTGGATTCAAATTAAATGTGACTGGTTTACTCTGTTAGAGGACAAAAAATGTTTGAATGGAGTTTGCTGCTGCTGAAAGTTCAAGAAGGTTGATAGACTTGGAGACCTGAGTTTAGTTTTTTGACTGGAATTTGTGTTGTTATGATGTAATTCCTATCTGCTGATGGATAGGCCTTTTCTCATTTTGATATATAGTGGTTCACCCAAGCTGTGCATTATAGATGTCAGAACGTTGAAACTGGGAATCTCAAGTCCTGGTTTGCATTTTGTGGTGTCTTAACAGACAAACTGCAGCTACATTAGGGAATGGTTCCTTTTATTAGGGCTACAGAACTTCATCATCTAAGTATGCACGCTAGCATCCATCCACATGGACAGCAGTTTTCTTGGAAGGAGAAAAGACCTCACTGAGACACCTGAGCACTATCTTTCCATTTTTGCTGCTGTCATGTCATCATCCTACTTAGGAAACATCTGTTATCTCTCAGTGACCCAGTTTCTCGATCTGAAAATTGTAATGCTGATGCCTTTCATCCACTGTAGAGAGTTTAAAGTGATGACATGGAAAAACTACTTCAATAGCTATTACGTATGTAACGTATATGATTCTGTGATATAAACAGACAGAAATTAGAGTGGCGTGCCCCAAGATGTTGCTTAATCTGGTGGCATGGGTGCATAATATGTCAAATTTTGTATCCCTCAAACATTTGCTCATTTGACTTTTGTTTCCAGAAATTGTCCTGTCTCATTCATCTCTGCCACATAAAGGTGGAGGGAGAAAATTCCAGGAATAAGGCTCATCTGATAGATGAACTCATCTTCAGAAGGTGTTTATAGAATCATAGAATTATTTAAGTTGGAAAAGAACTCCAAGATCATTAAGCCCAACCATTAACCCAGCGCTGCCAGGTCACCACTAAACTATGTCCCTAAGCACCACATCTACGTCTTTTAAATATGTCCAGGGATAGTGACTCCACCACTGCCCTAGGCAGCCTGTTCGAGTGAGTTTACAAATCTTTCAGTAAGATTTTTTTTCTCATATGAGATCTAAATCTCTTCTGGCATAACTTGAGGACACTTCCTTGTCCTGTTGATACTTACCTGGGAAAAGCATCCTTTAGACTGGAAGTGTCATCCATCCACCCAGAAAATAAAGGTATGCCAAACAAAATGAATCTTCAAAATTTCTGTTTCTTCCGTCACCTTTTCGGCTAGGAAAATTTCAGAACTGTACTTGAGAATGTCATGTGTCTATGGGTAGCTTTTTCATGTTTGTGTTTTTATTACTGCAGTGTTTTTTCAAGCAATGTAGCAATGAGGAGCAGGGCTTGATATTGGTTTGGTGGACATGGGTGTGAAGGAGTGTTTTCTAATGCTAGAAAATGTCTATGAAGGCAAACGCTGGTTTCCATTTTCTGACTAGAGGAACATGATCGTCTCTTGAATTGTGTGGTGGCTTTCAGTCCTAGGGCTTTGGTCTGGGGAACGTAGCTGGGGTTTGGCTTCCCCAGTGTTCCAGTTGGCACAATACTGTAACCGCACACAGGGGAATTTGTACCCAGCAAGCAGTCCTTGGATATAAATATGATTCTTGGAATTGACCAAACAATAGGCAAGAACAGTACTCCCAATAGGCTGGATGGGAGCAGTTAAGTATGAAGGAAACACCTGCAGAAGTGGGTATCCATTGTTTCCTTTTGATGTTTATCACTGTGCCTAAATCTGGAAAGAATAGGCTTCTGGCCTTCAGAAACAATTTCCTTCCTAGCCTTTATTGCTTGGAGGAATCTGTCATTCTCAAGGATTCCTGTTCTGGAGACAGTGAAAATTATCTCTGTCCTTGGGTGAAATTTCATCTCTGGCTCCTCTCAAGACTAAGCAGGTAACTTGTACAGATCAGGTCATTTAAAATGAAGGGTTGTGGTGAGTGACACTTGTGAGGTTCATCTCATGGTGGCATATGCCAATATGCCAGGACAGCGTTGCAGTATCAGCACTAGGAGGGAGGAATGGAGGTGGATGAAGACTGGGACTGAGCTGAGGCTGCTATGTGAAGGTTTCCAGACTAGAGGCCTGACAGGCACAGTCCTGTCCTCCAGCATTTCTTTAACACTCTGATGGATGAAAACCACAAGGAAACAAAGGGCCATCCCAATCCTCATGCATTTTTGATCAGAGGAAAAGACTGACCCCTGCATAGTGTGAGGTCATGGGCAAGCCCTCCCTTTGCCTTGTCACCTTCAGAGACAGAAAACATGTCTCTAAAGCCAGCTGCTTCTGCAAGCCTCTAAATGCTCACACAACTTTAGGAATCCAGCTCAGATCACTACCCCTTCTGGCCAGTCCCATTGCTTCTCCGACTGCCTGAGATTTGTCTTCTCTTTATAGCACCTTTTATTATTCTTTTGACAGGCTTTGAATAGTGAAGATGAGGAGGCAGAGGCAACCATCCAGTGTTCCCAGTGGTGCTGTTTAATTGTATGGTTGTTTTTATCAAGCTGCCAGCTGGTCCTGACACTCTGCTTGTTTTCTCTCTCCTCAGGAGACATTCTTCTGGTGGAAGTTGTTTCACTGACATTTTACTGGAGCAGCAAGTGCTGCTGAGCAGCCTTCTCCACTTCAAGAGGAGCTGTGTGGCCAGCTTTCTCTTTGTTCCCCAACAATTCTCACCTGGTTTCTCTGCATTCACAGCAACCAGTTGATTTTAGCTTCTTTCTCCTTCTCTTCCTCATGCAAAATCTTTCTTCCTTATCCTCCTCCACTGATCTTTTCTCATGCTTAGAAATCTCTGAAAGCTTTGATTCTCTTCTCCTTTGTGCTGAGACAGGAACAAGAGAGGAAAGGGGTATAAATTGGTCAGGATATCTCAGCAAGGCTCTGCATATGGCTGTAGTTCTTTCCCTTTCGCACTTTCAACCCTCTTTATGGTTCATTCGGGCTGCCCCAAACCACAGAAAATGACAACCAGATGCACAGAGCATGACTGGCAGACCTCAGCTTGCTCTACCTATACTGTAAATCAGCAGACCGTGAACTCACTGCATCACACTCATCACATGGTCATTTTTGCCTGCCACTGTGATGCCCGGAAGGTCTTAGTAGTCGGGGCATGATGCTGCATGTATATTTCTTAGTGGCTCACAGCCTTTCACAAAATGTGGGCAGTGCAAGCCTGTGGCTACTTGAGTATTCTCTGTGGATATGCTTAAACTGATACCTTTATCCAGAAAAGGATCATGAGGACACATAGGTTTGGTAGCCATTCAGCTCCCACTGACCACCATAGCACATACTTGTCCTCATGCCTTCAAAATTCTTCCCATGCTGTTGTTTAACATGGCAGAAACCTCTATGTTCTTGAGATGACCAGGACATCACCATGTTGTACCCACAGACCAAGAATGACTGTTTGAGAAGAGGGGATGTGGATGGAAGTCAGGGACAGGGAATCACAGATGATGCACATCAGGTGTGTGATAAATGCAATGTTACTGCTATGGCTTTTCCATCTAGTGTTCTCTGCTGGCCCCCTACCTTGCCACTGGATAGTTGCTTGCAGTAGCCAAAAGTGTGCTTATTGGTAATTTTAAACCAGAAGAGAGAAATAAGTTTTCAGTCTCTTTCAAGATCATTACTGTTACAATGAATATCTATGGTATGCTTGTACTATAGTGAATGAGGCATACACTGTTATTCATACAGTGTAACACACATTATATATCATGTATTTCATATTATGTATTGGAATATATTTTATATAATATAATTTTTTTTCTGCATATTCTGTCCCCAGTTTCCCAGTGTGATCACACTAGCTTTACTGGTCACCTTTGATTAACATAGTTAAACAGCTATCAGAAGGCATGAGCCAGATCAGGCCAAAATGTGCTTCACACCCCTAGGTTTATTTACAATATGAGTATAAACAATGTATATGAGATGGCATGAGATTATCNAATCCATTTTCCTGTTGCTAGAGCAAATCAGTCCAAGTCTTTGAGGCTCCCCCTTTTCAACAGGACATCAAGATGTATTCATGCAGCTACATTTGAGTTTGCAGTACACAGCAAGGCAACCAAGAAAACACATTAAACTGTCAAACCTGGAAGACCAGGTTGATCAACGACAAGCTTCTGTAAGTATTTTTGGATCAACTCTAAATTACATGCAATTTTTCCCCAGCATTTGCCATCTCTACAGTAAATGACTGGAGGAGCAAATACCAGCATGCAACTGTGGCATTTGTACGTTTAATTTCAACCTCTGGCCTTTTAAATACATACTTACAATTGCCTAAATGTCTTGAGATATGCCATGGCTTGCCAACATATCCCTTTGCTGTTATTTATATCACAGTATCTCTAGGAGACCCCAATCACAGGCAGTTCTCACTGACTTCAGTAAGTGAGAATTTAGTGTAAAAGACAATTCAGCACCAAGACTGTCACCTAAGAAAGCAGCTGGGAAAGAAGCAAGATGCTCCTTGCCTCTGGCTCTGCATTTAACATTGGCCACAGACCACTGACTTCCTCCTCAACACTGAGGAGACTGAGCTTATCTTGGACCTTTGATAAGTTTTGCCATACTAGAGCAGCTGTCTTTTCTTCCATCTCTCTGACCCTTCTGAGAATTCTTTCAATTCACCAATCATTGCAGCCATGGCCATGCATTGCAGCCATGTAGATGAGGAGCACTTCCCCAGAGGACAGCATTGCTGGTATTAAAGCAGTGGAAAGTAATGCAGTTGCAGTTTGAGCATGACCTTCTATTTACAGCACTCAGTTAAAACTCCTGGGATGCAATAATCTGAAAGGGAAGAACAGTACATTTTGGTAGTTCCTTTGGAAACTATTTATGTGGTCTTTCCTCAGGCAGATTCAGAGACTCTGTTGTCATTATACTTAGCTCTCCAGAAGATTCACTATGTCTAGAGGAGGAAATTCTCTTGGCCATGCAACTTTTGACTTGATTGAGGTAAAGATTTTACTCAAGGATACTACTTGAGAAGAGAGTAAGGGACATAAAAATTGCTGTAATCTGTCTTGATACACAGAGAGACTGTAACAGTGATCAGGATTATGTGCTGCTTGATGCAAACTGTGTAAAATAACTCTACAGTTCTCATTTAGCCTATTTCATCAGAAATTTTACTACCTATCTGGCTCACTCTCTTTCACAACTCTTCCACATACACCTAATCTTCTTTACAGTGTTTCAGCAGATAAAGTCTCAGTCTTTCTTTCCTACTACTATTCCTACCAAAGTCCAGATCCTTTGAAGAGGTAGTATAATGATATTGATGACAAAACTCTATTGCTGTCTCTGCTTGGAAGTGACAACAGCACAAGGTCTGTAGCATTGACAAATTCTTCTTGCTGCAAACCCTAGTGATCAGAATGGGCCTAGTGCTCAAAATAACCATCTGAAGAAAGTCACATAGCATCAGGTGAGCACCATTTCTAAGTTACACGTGTAAAATCCATCTGACAACTTTGTACTTTTATATACTGCTGATTTTTTAAGTCTCTGTTTGTGATCATACTAAAATTGGTTTGCCACTCTACCTACAAGAATTTTGAAGGTTCTACATGTATCCACATCTTTGCACATTACAGCATCATTTTGTGTGCTTTTTTGAGGAATTCTGTCTTTAGGTTTTTTCCATGCTCACTGACTCTTGTACCTCACTCCCCCCTTACCCACTCTTTTAGAAAATATAGGACTTTTAATTCACTCAGTTTTTAATAACCAGGGACACAATAATGATTATTCCACATAGACATCAATGGATGTGTAGAACCTCTTTATTAGTCAAGATTAATCCACCAGTTAGGTAGTTTTAAGCAAGACTCAGTGGGCCACATAATTATTACAATGAAACAGCGTGTCTTGTAAATCATGGAAAAGTTGCAGCTAGGATTCTTGAAAGATTCTTGTTGGCTTCTTGGGTAGTTCCACAGCTTTATCAGGTTTTATGATCATATATACAAATTATGATTATGCTTTCAAAAAATAAATCAAAGGAAGTAAAATTCAAAATGTTGAAAATGTTGGAAATGAAGAGTAAAAATTATTAATGTTCTGGCTCAGCTTACAGCAAGCACTTAGGTTTTCCTTCTGACACTTAAGCAGTGCACAGTATAGAAATCTGTTTATGAATCCTATGTGTTTCTGTCTCCCACTTTATAACAAAATGATACTTGGCCACATTCCAGATCTCAGAGGCACAGCAATTTTGTGTAGAATATGTCAAGTTAAGGGAAATTTGGTAGGAGCTTTCAGCAAGCACTGTGGCTGGGATCTCTTCTGTGGGCTTGTACCTCTGGAGGATGTTCAGATCATGCAGATCTGGCTGTAAGCACAGCCTGGGTCATGCAGTCTTCTCTGTCCTTATTCACTGGGGAAGCTGTGTCAACCCCAAGAACGATGTGACTAAGCCCACCAAGTGGGCTAGGATCAAAGGATCATGTCAGCATTCCTGAGGTTGGGGCCAGACTCATCATTGCTTGTTGGCAAGCTGCAGCAGTGGGCTGGTGTGCCCTGTGCTTTTGGGATGCATTTGGAAGTATATGGGGACTTCTTTTTCCCAGCATTTCTGAACTCCTTTAAGATTGTGGTTAAGTGATTTTCTGCTGGATGACAGAAGAGACAGTGTCATTTCATGTCGCTCAAAATGCTGAGTGGAGGTTTCAAGAACAGGGTTTGCTCAGGAGAGCCATCCTACCTGCTGTATGAACATGCCTAGAGGCAACCAGGAGCAGCTATTTTGGGATTTTTTAAACTGTTAGAATTCAACACTGAAATAACTTTTCTGTGTTTTAGCCACTTGTCATGGTGACTTTCATAGGCTAGGACAAAATAGGAACATACATTGATGGAAACAAAGAACTTTTCCCCCCTTTTTTGTGTATGTGGTTGGGGTTTTTTTCTCCACCAGATTTAATTTTTTTTTCCTCAGGCAGCAGTTTCTACCTAATTACAATATTCACCAGGTTGTCAGTATTACATATTTAATAAAAAAAAAAAATCTTTTCCAAAAGTTGTTTTGACTGAGCTTTATATGCTTTACTGCTCAATGTAGCTTAGTTTACAAGATATATGACTGGGACTAATTTTTAAAATCACAATTAATATATATACAGTCTCGTATTTTTTAATTATCTAAATGCAAAACAAAGATGAACGTTTATAAGTTTCAGATGATGTCTTGAAGCTTTACAAATTAGATCTAAAGATGAAATTGCCATTCTACTTTTTTTTTTTAAGAAAAAAAGATCCTGAACAAAAACTGAGGGAAATGCTATGATATTAAAACTTAATATGGCAGGTATGCAGTAAATTTTGTCCACACTTTTTATAAGGACTTTTACTGTCACAGATCCTAGGCAAGGCACCACCATCTATAATCAGTCCACAGGAGCCAATCCATTCTCCTACTCCTAAAACACTCACCCAACTACTGTGGTAGTCCGTGGCTTCCAAGGCTGGCCTTTTCTGTCATTTGCAATGATGCAAATCCATAGAGTTTAAGTAAAACCTACAGGTAGTTTCTTCTCCCAAGAAACAAAACCACACAAAGCCACTATCCTTGCTTTCCTTCAGATGCTGTCCCTCAGTAGAACAGACTCGGGTGGTATAGTGTGACACAAAGAACCTTGTGTTCTGCATTTCTTCACTGGAAAAGACAGAAAATAGCATTTGAAATCAGGACTTTACCTTCCATTGAATACCAGAGGTGAGGTTGGCAGATGTGGTGAATGCAGACCCAAGCATCAGGCAGTGGCAACTCTGTGATTAAGCCAGAGCAGTGTGGGTAAGAGAATTAAAACTAAAAGCTGTCTTCTGGACCAAGTACAGGATTTCCCAGCAGACAAGGAGTGGGCATCAGGAGGAAACACAACTCATTCAAGAGTTTTTAATAGCCAGTTCCCAAACTGGCTGTAATTTTAGCAGCCAGTTTAACGAGACTGGACCGAGCTCTTTCCAACATTGCCATGTTCAAAGGGAGCTTAAGAAATTCCTTTGCCTGCTGCTTAAGTCCAGATGAGAAGAACATTTTTCAAAGAACCTTTTACAATAACACAAATGAGACCAAATACTGTTATTATTGTCACAGACTCAGCAGGTGTACTTCTGCTTGTACTGTACATTTTCCCAACCTCCCTATATCCTATATCTCTTATGTCATGCAAGCAGCAGTTTCAAGTTTCATTCTGATAGCATGCCTCTCAGAAGGAAATTTTGGGGAAATAATTAACTCTTCAGTCAAGGTTAAACTATGAGATACACATACTCTCCCATTTTGCAAGGGACATAGTTCTACACCACAATCATGTTTTGCCTGGAGAATGGATTAACTTCCCCATGACCTGTTTGGAGCAAACCATCATCTTCCAAGCATTGTTTTGCCTCCCAATGTGTCTGAGAACAGCCTTGTGGACTAGACTGCTCCCTCCTTATTCCATGTCATTCTCATGAGTTAGTATACCCATTTAACTCAAGGGAATCTAGACGTGAACAGATGATTAGCATTTTGGGCTTTGCTGTAGACCCACATCAAAAGTGGGAGGATTTGAGAGATTTGCTTGTCTACAAATGGGGCCAGTATAAGGATGCCGGAAGCCTCTGCTCCAGGTCTTCTTGCGGTAGAGACAAAGGGCATAAAACTCACACCCAGCTCATCTTCTGGTGGTCCCCATCTTTGTGACTAATCTCATGATCTCAGAAGTTTTCAGTTCTCTAGAATGTGACTTGGCTTGTCGACAGATCTAAAGCTGGGGCCATAGCCTACATCTAAATCACCATCCCAAATCTCTTTGGCCTGTGTCTAAAATAAACACTTCCAACCACATGTTTAAATAATGTCAGGTTCTCAGTACAAACTGATAAGAGCCAGAGAATTCAACCTAAAGGTAAACGACCCCTTACTCTGTAATGTGTTATCCTCCTCCTCCTCTTTTTCTCACAACAGCCAAGTGTTAGCACATTACATCATGAAGCCTTTGAATTTCCCTGCTCTTGTCATGTTTAAACTCGATTGTCTAACACTCGCCTTTTACGCACTGCCTGTAAGCTCTTGCAGTCAGCAAACCTACTGCTGACAGATGGTGGGGAAAAGTGGGCTGAGCTGGATTGTTTCCAAAATCTATGTCTAGCCACATGATATGTAAAACACAAGCTCTCATTTAAAATCTGGTCCATTTTTGGTTTTGTTGATCTTTCAAAACTATTTTTATTTTGGGGAGGGTTATTTTCTGTTGGGGATTTTTGTTTGTTTGTTTGGGCCAATGACAGCAGCGTTGTTTCTGGCTTCTACACCCTGCTTTTGGCAGTTTCTGAACTACCAGACAGGAAATTCTCCTAAGTATTGCAGCTGAGAATTGGCCCATTTTTCTGGAACAGAGATAAAATGGAATAGTTTTGTCAGGTTCTTCCCTTCATATAGAGAAACCCATGGTATGCATATAAAAACCTTCAGCCCAGAAATCCTCAGTGAGGGCTACTGATTGATGAAGTCTCTGTCAGCAGATGATGTGACCATTGTAAAGGCAGCATCTAGAGTTGTAGTTTATAAATCCTGATTTTTTTTCTAAATACTTCCCTCTGAACAGTGTAATAGATCAAGCAGTTTCTGGTGAAAACTCTGAAAAGGCAACATTACTTCAACAGAAGGATATGACTTTCTATCAAACCTAGAAAAATATTTATGAGATTATTTTGTATTTATTTACTTCTTTGTCCAGAAAGATTTTTTTCTTTCCCAAGGTAAAATTAATACATGTATCATGAAATGTCACATCTCATTTTCTTAGAAGACCTAAGGCTAGGAAGGAATGCAAGCATGATAAACATTATATTTGCTACACTTTCACATTTTTAAAATATCATCTGAACCCTCAAGATGAAAATGTAAAATAACAACAAGAAAATAATATTGAATACATTACTGGTACAGTATACTGTAGGAGATAATCCTGAATGATCCCTTAACATTATTTCAGCCAGCTGTATTTTCCACCCGGGACAACCTGTGAAAAGGACAATCCTACTTTTACATGTTCATATGTCCCTGTCTAATCAGATAGTTGGATTGCCTCGATGTGAACAAAGACCATAGGTGAATGTGTATATTGGAAACCAACCCAAGGAGCAGATAATTTCCTAAACAAAAGCATATGGGCAACGCATTGATTAGCTGAGTCATCTCTACAAAAGATCTAACTTTTTGTAAAAATGGGCATCTGGTGTAGGATTGCGTGATGCTTAATATTTAATTATAACAGGTTATAAAGCATGGTACCATGACTAGTAATAATCAAACTTAACAGATAACGTCAGTGTTCCTTCCAAAACAGTTGTTCATCAAACAATGAAAGAGATTTGTTGTGCTGAAGGAACCATGGTTAGAGCTGACTGAAAAAAGGCAGATGGGGCAAAATACTGACAAACTTCTGTCCATTTGACAAATATCTCTGCTTATTGTGTAGGCAGAAGATATGGGTTGGAAGACACAGACATGGGGAAACTTACTGGGGTGCTGCTGGTGGGTGGACAAGGCAAGTGAGAGCAGCACCAAAATCTGTTGGTCCTTCTGGCTGGGGATGAGGCTGTCTATCTCTGAGCATTACATCAATTTACTCCTTATTTTAGCAGATGGTAAATGCCTGAGAAGGACTGGGACTCCGCTGCATGATGCACTGAACACTAAGAATGTGATTCTGGGAACTTTTGTGCACCATGCAATGGAAAAGTCCTAACACTTGATTATGAAATGTTTGAATTAATTGTTTGAATGAAATGTTTGAATGAATTGTGTATGTCAGGTAAAAGCAAATGCAGATCAGGAAACAAGCAGAAAAAAAAAAATTGCAAACATATATTTCCGTGTTTCTTACTTGAATAGTTTGAAATTTAGCATTAAAAAAATAATTCCCTATGAGTAAAGAGCTTGTTAAAATGTTTCCTTAAAAAGTATTCCAAACACCAAGTTTTGTAGTGAAGTTTGCAATGCCTAAGATCCCAATTATGGTGCTTCCATAAAAAAAAAGATAATATAATTAACAGCATATTTTTCAAAACTCTTGCCATCACTCTTTAAAAAGAAAAAAGAAAATAGTAATGAGTTTGGAAATAATTCCTAGACATATTTTCAGAAATATTATTTTTGTGAATTTCTAAGCCTAATTGGACACCAGAACTGCCCACTTTGTGAATGAATATTAGTTTCATAATATCCACCACTGTCTGCTACTATATACACAAAAAGTACATTATGAAATAATTAATCACTTCAGAGTTTAAATGTGTGTAGAACTGTATTCCATATACTCTCACTTTTAAAGCCTTACTGGCCCTGGGATTATGAGAAAAATTCAAACTGAGTAATAGCTACTTTTAGTAGAATTTCCAAAGCTAGATGAAAAATTCAGGAAAAACAAGATAGTTTGAAGATGCTTTCAGATTGTTAGGTGAAGTACCGAGTATGGTGTAGGCCAGGTATCCACTAAGTTGCAATATCACTCCCACCCTCCTCAGCTAGACGCGGAGGAATAAGATAAGATGAAACTCATAGGTTAAGACAAAGGCAGTTTAATGAAAAGCAAAGCAAAGGCCACACATGAGGAAAGAAAAGAAAAAAAAAAATATTTGTTCTCTTCTTCCCATCAGCAGGTGATGTCTGGCCCCTTTTCCAGGACGCTGGGTGCCAAACACATAGCAGTTGCTCCGGAGGACAAGTGGATGCCCCCCCCTTTTTTTTTTTCTAGATTTTATTGTTAAGCTGATATCATATGGTATGGAATATCCTTTTGGTCAGTTTGGGTCAGCTGTCCCAGTCGTGTTGCCTCCCAAGATTTTGTTGACCACATCCCACTGAGGGGAAATGTTGAAAAAACAGCCTTGTTGCTGTGTGAGCCCTGGCCACCAGTAGCCAGAACATGGGTGTGTTATCA
>VWZY01010684.1:30882-41436 GCA_013399075.1 Chloroceryle aenea | reverse complement strand
ATTTCTTCTTTCCCAAAGGTAAGCTACAGTTCAGGTTATAGATTTAACGGAGAAATTAATGCAATACACTCCTCGGATCACCTTAGGAGAATGTAACAAAATAAATGACCGTGCTTGTCCTTCTGTGACATAACATCCATGAGAAGCACAAATAACCACACTGCCAAGAACAAAAGATGATTAGTAAAATCTTTCTGTTTTTCCAATACTTTTGCTTAATACTTTTACTTACTCTGATCACATAAGTTTTCTGCTTGTTTGATCACAGCAGTAGAAACTCACAAGCAAGCTTATGCCCAAGGCGTTGGGACCTACTTTGTCCCATATACATTTCAGTTCCTCCCTCTCAGTTACAATGCATTAAGCCATGCTGTTGAACCTGTCGAAAGCAAGGGGTTTTTTTTTAGTTTTGTCTGGATGTTTGAGTGGCTGGTGAAGATGGAGGAGGACAAGAAAACCTTTGATGGGAACTCATAAGGGATGGGTTACTCAGTCTTTCTGGAGGAGATTTACTGGTTATATATAATTAACAGACTGCAACAGCATGAAAAGACCATTAGAGAAGATTACCAATACTAAAAAACATAGCTAGGCAAGGCCAGTGTGGATGTTATATTTTAAGAACATGTGACAATTTAAATAAGCTTGGTGATAATGCTGATATGAAATGTCTAGTGTTTCTACTGATGGAAATTCTTGCCCAGAATGCAACATTGCCACAATAATGGTTTTAGCGTCTAAACAGTATCAAATGCAAAAAACAAACAAACCAAAACAGAACAAACACACACACACACACAAAAACAAAGAAAAGAAGCTGCCTCTGTGTATCACCAGGGATTAATTTATGAAGAACTGCATTTCCCCCCAAAAAAATACATTGACAAGTTTACATTTCACTCTAGTCTAGGATTTTGCTTTCTTGTCCTCAGATGACATAGATTAATTGAGAGCCCTAGTTTCAGTTTTAAATTACTTGAAGAATACTTTTATATTCTCTTTGGCATTTCTGGTGAATAATATAAATACAAAACATAACTGTTTATGTATACAGCTGGCACTGTAAGGGAAAATAAAAAAAAGACTGATAAGGCGGTATATGATTATAATTAATTATTAGTTACGTAGTCATGTCAGTGAGGCTTTGTGGCTCACTGACTACAATAACTCTGAAAGAATTAATGTAAGATGTCCATAGTGTCTGAAAGAGTTGGCAGAATATATAGAGAGAAGGACAGATCAACTGCAAACATGGGATATTTTATTGCCAGTGCCTGCATAAATTAAAGAGCTGCCTATTAGACTATTTTTACATGATCACAGATTATTCAGGAAAGTTTACCGGTAATCTGTGGGAGAAGCTACCCTGCCCATGAGTTCTTTTTGCCTTGTGCCCACTTGCATCTGCACCCCTGGAGAAGAATTTGCCAATCACCTGAAGAGGAAGAAGGTAGTGTAATTTGCCAAGGTTGTAACACACAACAACTAAAACATTAGACTCAGACTGAGGGTTTGGCGATTTTTTTTTTGAACACCTGAGGTCTTCAGTGCTGTGGAGTTGTGGACAGGAGGACTCTCTGGAGTAGGAGTAGCTCAGTGGCAGTGACTATTTTCTCTCCCCATTCAGAAAGCAGAGGACAAGGGATTTTCCCCTAGTGCCTTGTGGAGCTAGGTAAAACACATATGCTTGTTTCATTGCTTTCACTGTTAGGAATGCCTTGCTGCTCTCAAAGTGAAATAAAGAAACCTATGAAAAGGAGTGCTTATTCTGAATAAAACCACTCCTGCATGGAGCTGATTTAGTATAGTTGCACAATTAGAAGCTCTTAATAGCCTGAGGACAAAAAGGAAAACAACCACTGGGAGATGGATGTTCTTATTCACTCAGAAACCCTATTCTGTTAGCAACAAAATCAAAGAGAAGAATTGAAGTATCCTGACTTCCTGTCCACCTCCTAACTGTTAGCCCTCAACACCCTGAGGAAGAATGAACCTCAAACTTCTGTTTGAAAGCTGTTTTTACAGGAAAAAAAAAAAAAAAAAGTCTGTCTATGGTTGTCCTCCTTTGTAACACTAGATTACTTCAGATATGGGGTCCTCTTTGAACCATGATGTGGTCACTATAAAATGCACAGTTGACTGTGGTCAGAATTATATCCCGTCCCCAGCAGCAATCCCAAAGCTAATCCTGTAGCCAGCTACATCTGCCATTTCTTTCACATGTCAGTAACTTCACAGTTAACACCAGTAACACTGCAGATATGATCCCCCATAAAACCTACTGCAGGCAATATGGCATGTTTTATTTCTTATATGCGAGGACAGGAGACAATTGTAGTATTTAGAAGCTTGAATTACTGTATTTATTTTCGGGAAATTTGAACTGAAAATATTTGGAAAAATATAAATAATAATTCTACACTCAGGACAAGGGGTTGTTAACTCTATGAGCTTTTTCTTGAATATGTGTTCTTTGCCCAGTCAAATCAACTGGAGTGTTTCTGTGGACCTTCATGGGCTTTGCTCAGAAACCCCTCTGAACAATTGCTAAGGGAATCCATATCCCTGTGATACATGATTGCTGTCCTCCTAATATGTGATATTAACTTACTCTGTTGTAAATAATACCAACAAGCTGGAAATCTCTGTTGCTGGGAATTGGTAATGAAACAGTGCCTGCAGACTGATTAACTCCATGTACAAACCTAAATCATGCATAATCTAAGGATTTGTCTGCTAAAAACAGCACCATGAGATCATAGAATTGTAGAATCATAAAATGGTAGGGGTTGTAAGAGATCTCTGAAGATCATCCAGTCCAACCCCCCCTGTTGAGACAGGAGAACCTAGGGCATGACACACAGGATCTAATTTATCTATGAGGAACTTTGTCCTCTGAAGGGAACCCTGATGAGTCCACTTGAAACAAATGATATCTTGAGGCACTGTTGGGTTCTCTCCCCTAGTCTCTAGTAGATAATTTTGAGCTAAAAAGGGGGGAGTTCACCTAATGCAAAGATTTACCTAACTGTTTAAAATGTTATCAAAACAACTTACTCCTTCTGTCTAGTATATTAAAAAACCTCCAAGTATCCAAGCCCATATGGAGTTAATCAAACCAAATGAAAGAAACCATATAAAATGCTTCGTTCAGCCCATGAAGCTGCCCAGTCTCAACTGTGGGGGAAATGGAGGAGGATGGATTTGTTTTCATTTCTGGGAGATGGCTCTTTAGAAGAGAAAGGAAGCATTAATAAACCTCGGGGAAAAAAAAAAATACTGCTGGACTGATGCCAGTGAGGAGCCATTGTAGGCCTTTTCTTTGGAGAAATTAACACTGTGTATCAAGTCAGGTGAACTTTTTGTTCCCCAAAGTACCCTTCTGATATTCTAAATGAATGTTCTTACATACAGACAGAGCATTAGAGGGAGCTGGAACACCAGGCTGTGAATGACAAGCATTGCTCCAAACACTGCAGGTCCAAAAGCAGGACTGGTGGTGATATGGAAGGTCTCAGCATGCGGTTGAGGCTCTGCCATTCCTGGACATAGCTTTCCAATTCTCTGTTGCAGCAGGAGTGCTTTTGCCAGTCTGCTTGCAAGTGGAGAGAAAAATTTGACATCTTCTGGCCTGTGTGGTCAAGGGATTGATAGCTGAGGAAGAAGCTACAGCTTTGACTTTACTTGATCTGGAGAGACAACCAAAAAACCAATATTTGATCTTTGGAGGGATTTCTTATTTGCTTCAAGAATTTGTGGTCTTGCCTCTAAGTTTCTTGTCCCATTTCTCTCTCTAGGGCTCAGATGGTCCTAGAGGTGGAGGTGAAGTACCCCGGAGATACCTAATTGTCCTCTTAAACTCACCAATCAGCCCCATCCTCTCCTGCCTCCAGATGGGTGATTCTTAATCCATTCTAACCTCATCCAAATAATTTTATTTTCACAAACACATAGCAATGAAAACACTATACTTCCACAGTATAGCATTATTTCACCTATGGCCATGTATCACCACCCAGCAATCACCTTGACACACTGACATTAAAGAATGACTGGCTCTTTATGGGAGCCAGTTTGCCATCTATTGTGAGAGAGAATTTGCAAAACAGCCCAAGGGAATCTGGTGCCCCATTCCTATTGAATTACAATGGGATTTGGGCATTGAATTTCCTTAGTTAGTCCTTTTAAACTTCCCCTTCTTTTTAAAGTAATAAAGGTGAGGTTTTAATAAGAACTGTGTGTTCACTTAACTTTGCTTCTTTTAAAGTTGCTGGACATCTACTGCTTCCTCCAATGAGAGCATCATTTGGCCAGTGCTCTGCAATCTTGAAAAACTGATGGTGGAGAATATGAATTAATTGATTTTAAATTTATGACCTTAAAGTTTATCCAAAAGATTAATTTACGAAAAAAAAAAAAAAAAAAAGAAAAAAGGGGGGAAAANAAAGAAGAAAAGAAGTGGTGAATGAAGGAATGAAGCACAGTGGAGAAATGAAGCTGATGAAATCTAATAAGTAAATTCTAAGATGCTCTCCAAATGTAGCTTGGTTATGTCAGTTTCAAATAACCTCAAAAGCCCTAACAGTTATTTAACGCTATATGAAGGGGTTTCCAAGATAATTTCCAGCTATGGTACAAACAGGAGACTAAAAAATCAGCTTTGAAGACAGATTAATTAAGTTTCTTCAAGATGTTTTATTGGCTTCATCTAGGTATTTGTTAAAAAACTCAACTATATATATGGATTATTAACTATTAACTTAATTATGTGGCTTTTGGTCAATTCAGAAAATCTCTGAAATCAAATGTGAACCAGAGTCTACTGGCACAGCTGTATATTTGAAAATAGGTTTAGCTTCTTATTAATTCTGCCTGACTTTCTTTTCTGCAGGACCTTCTTCAGCAGACTGGAAAATTTGCTTTGAAAGTAGGGAGTTAACCCTCCTGGTCATGTTTATACCACCATTTTGAACTGAAACTTCACAGAGTGGTGACACATGGTTAACAATGGGAGATCGTTAACTTAAACATCTTCCATTTATGTGAAAGCATTGGTAATGCAATGGGACAGTTGAGGCCGTGAGTCCATGCTGAAGGCAGGCTCCAGAGAGTGGAATTTTCCTGGAGCAAAACAAAGGAGCCAGGTATCAATAAAGCCCTCTACAAAAACATAAGGCATGAGATGCAGGAGAGGAAGCTGCAAGATGAGTACCCCTGAGCAGGATGTAGTTACTTGGGAGATGTTTGTTGTTTGCTTTCAGGATCAGCCAAGGATTCAGAGGAGGACTTGTGTGGAGGGAGGAACATCTTAAACTCCTTAATGGATGCCCAGGGCCAAAAAGGAACAAGAAGGGAGAGGCAACTAGTTAGGACAGTATTTGGTTGGGTCTAAAGCTGTATTTTCCTTCTATGAGAAAATGTGCTGGACTAGTTGCATGAAAGTCACAGAAAAGAGGTGTATCTCATTGTTCTCAGTTTTCTCTGGTTCTAACATGATGCCACATGCTGGGAAGTGGAACATTTCACTGAAAGACCACCTTTGTTCCAGGGATCCGATCTGGCTGGATCCTATCTCCCATTTTTATGTAGAGATGACATATGGACAGCTTCAACACTGTGACAAGCAAAAGGGCCAGAGGAGGATGCTGTAGTTTAGATCACTGGAATTTTATGAGAGGAAAAGTCCAGGAACTTTGTGAGCTCTGGTCAGGCAGCTTAATGAAATATTCATCCCTGGACAGTCCAGCTGGGCTTCATTGATCACTGTCTTCAATAAACAGAAAGTTAACTTGATCTCTAATATTGAAATAAACTCTCCTGCATTTATTCAATTAATTACTTTCTCTGTATCAGTTGTGATTAGAATCAAAATTAACTGAGGCTCATGAGTCTTTCATTATATGTTCCTTCATATGTTGTATTCAGAAGTTACTGTGCTCAATTTTTTGAGTCCATTACCTCAGCAAACTATGGCCCTAGCTCTATCAGCAGATTGGGTACTAGTGGTGTTTGGAAACAGGACCAAGGCAGGAAATCATCTACTTTCAGTGTATGTGGAAAATAATCTTTGTAGTGGGCAGAAGCAAGGTAAATGCACAGGGAAATGTGTCCACTCCAGCAAATGTGCTAAAAAAAAAAAAAAAAACAAACACCCCCCCCCCCCCCAAAAAAAACAACCCAAAACAAACAAATACAAAACGCAGCATGTGGAACCAAGTATTACTGCAAAGAAGGTTGAGCTAAAAGGAGAAACCATGAAGTGAAGAAGGAAAAACATTTGAGGTGAGGGCAAAGTAAGGCAGAAAAATGAGGTCTAAATTTAGACTTTTTCTTTCCTTAATTCCGTGAAGATGAGAAATATAGTAACTACAAAACTCTTACAAGAGATTTTTAGAATTTAGACTCAGCACTTCTCTTCAAGGCAACCCCTCTTAGTATTTAATGCTGAAAAAAGATAATAATATCCAAGAGGAAAAACAGCTTTTTCTCACCTCCTAGCTGCCCTTTAGCTAACATGAATTTGTTTGTTTAGCCTCAGATGCATTAATTTTCATTTCTTGTTTGGACTCAGCTCCAGAAAGGAATTTACAGACAGGAAGAAACTGCAATTCAAGCGGAGAACTCTGATTTGGTCCTAATTAACTCAGTTGTCTCTTTGTGTAGCAGTAAGGCACATATCTACTCAATGTACAATACTGCAGGTTATGCTGACAGCAGCTCTCCTACTGCATATTGCTGATTGGAGATGTTTCTTGAATTATGGCAAAGGGTGCTAGAGCAAATAGGACCTAAGATCTGAGACAGGCTCTTCTTTCATAGTCTCAGTTCATGGCATTCTCCTCAATCTTCCATGTAGGTTTAATTCTCTGATGTGTCTGATTGTGGATATGAAACACTAATTCTTTTTGATTCTTCCTGATGTGAGAGGTTAAAAGAAAACAAAAACAAAAACAACCCCAAACAACTGACAATTTTAACAAATCCAGTTACACTGACAGTTTATTACATGACTCCTTACTGTGGATAGACCAACTCAAACAGGAGTTTGCTTACAAGTGCTCTGAGAGTGAAGAGCTGCACAGAGATGTTTAGTCACACTTGATCGACAACATATTAGTAATGTATTATATAAGTAATAACTCTGGCATATAGGTAGGAGTGTTGGCTGATATCTCTGTGTATAGGATCCCTCTATTGTTTTCCTTGTATACAGTATTTATAGCCCTGTTGACCCGATTCAGTATTTCAGGTGAAACACTCTCAACAATTTGTAAGATCCTCTGCCACCATGTTGCTCCTCTCAGTGAATTCACAATGTGTTAAAGGGATCACAGCTTTGCTCCCCTGTACATCATTTCCACTCCAGCCTGTTCATTGTCAGCTTGACTGCTTAATCATCAACCACCCGTCAGTCTGCCTGTTGCTGCAGAACATTTGTCTGCAGGAAGCTATACCTCCTCCTTAGTGTCCATCACAGAAACACTCTGTTCCTAACTAGTGTTTCTAGGCTCTTCCATGCAAATAATTGCGTACATGTCATATCAGGTATCTTTTGCATAAATTTCCTTTCAGAACTCTCCTATGGGTTACTTTGCTCGGTCTTGTTTGTAGAGTCTTAGGATGAGAGGGTTAATGAGAGCTTACTGCAGTTTTCAGTCCTTGGAGAAGCTTACAGAGCCAGGATAGAGTCAGGCTTTTCTTGGGGTTGCACAGCAATGAGATGAGAGGCAATGGATGCAAACTGCAGTAAACAAAGTTCTTATTACATATTAAGAAAAAAAGTAATCACAGTGTGGATAGTCAAACACTGGAACAGAGGCCCAGAGTTGTTATGGGATTTCTACACCTGATGTTAAAAATTCAACCTGTCAAGAACTGAAGCAAATTGATCCATGGTCTAAGTAGGATGCTGAGCCACCAGATGACCTCCAGAATTTTCTTCCAAGACAAATTATTCTGCCATTCTATGTCTACTTATTAACTTACACATTTAGGCTGTTACAGTTTTATAGAACATAATGATACTAAAAATTCAACAGACTGCACAAATTAATAAATAAACAGCCTTTTCTCCTCTCTTGGCACTAATGAATTTTTATTTAATGCTGAATATGTTCATTCTATTTTATAAAAAAAATGAAGGCTGATAAGGAGTAAATGTGGCTTTTCCATCAATGTACTTTAGAAAATCTGCAGTTTCATATTTGTCCAACTAGAAATGCAGAAGCATTAACGGTTTTTATATTGATTGGTATCACGTTTCAAAACAGAACTAACTATCGCTATTAACTAACTCATTAATGGTTGGGCTGGTTTCATAGTGCCATAGTTTTTCTTAACATCTGTGTTTTTCAAATAAAATCTGTTGGATGTTGCTTTTCATTGGCTGTTTGACATATTTGAGGGCTTTTTGCCTGGCTTTTAAAAAATGCATACAGAGTAGAAGTGGCCATACTAAATGAGCCCATTGCAAGTTTTGTTCTCTCTGGTTAATTTTAGTATAACCTGTACTTCAAAGCTATGAAATATGATAATTAATTAACTAACTTTTGCTTTAATTCTTGAAATAGAAACTGAGCCAGCATTGTCTCTGGAAGTGATTCTCCCTGTATGTACAATGACAGAACACTAAATGATGGGTTTGGATTTACACAGTGAAACTAATACGGTAATGTTGCTAGCTAAGTTTTCCAAAAATTTTTGTAAAGTGTGGTAGAACAAACCCTCGGATTGCATACACTGAGAAATTGTTGAGATGTAACAAATGGTGATATTCATGTTGCTTTTCTTGTCTATAATGCGAAAGAACCAGGACATTATCACTGTTGTCTTGAAATAGCCCACTGAAATCAGAGGGAAGACATTTACTGACCTCAGGGCTGCATGAGCAAGAACAACAATCCTAATTTTCAATTGCTTAGATTTCTGTTTAATTTATGTTTAATCCAAGTATTCTTAAAAGTTAATATGAACTCAAACTATTCCCATGTTTCTTCAGTCTTAAAGCTCTGTTTATTCATTCTCTTTGAATTGAAGAAGAGAAAAAAAATATCAAAAAATAAAGCACACAATTATGACATTCCATCGTCTGAACAGGGAAGTTAACTGCTATAAACTGCATGAAGCTGACTTCCTGGTTACCCAAGTTATTTTCTTTTTTCATAATTTTATAGAAACTGTGCAAAATGAAACTAGATCCCTCCTCAACAATTCTGTGGGAACCCAGCACTCTGGCCATAGAGAGACTGTAGAAGAATAAGCAGCCTATAGCTGTAGTCAGACCAAACTAATAGACAAGTCCCTAGAGAGAAGGTTTTTCATTCAGGCAAGCTTGAGGAAGGGAATATTTTTACAAAAGCCAATATACTTTGCTGGTAGCTGTTTTGTTTATTAATACCACTGAAGACACAAGTGCTTCATTTCTCCCAGACCAGGTTTCTTTTCCGTCTGACCTTCTGTCACATGACTTGAATAGTATAATGTTGCAATGTGTTGCCATGGAAATGATAGTGATGATGACATGTGTTCAGCATAGCCAAATCTGAACCTAATGAGAGCAGATGTGACTTTGATCTTTCATCCCTAAAGAGCAGACCTAGTTATATCATCATGTCTTTTCTTAGAAATCATGGAGAAAGCTCTTAAACACAACTCTCTATGATTGTATTAACTGTGAACACCAATATGAATGCATGCAAATAATTATTACTTGCTGTAAACATCTTCATATGAAGTCAAACACAAGCACATCAGGAGATCTGTGAAACAGGACAAGCCATGAGGAAAACAAGAAGTCTTATCCATCTGCAGTTCTCATTGTTTATGTGCATTATCTTCTTTAAACATAAGCAGATTCCTGTACGTCACTGTGTGTTATCAGTTTTGGTCTCTACACTTTCCTAAGAAAATAACTACTTCCAGTTGCTGCAGGCCAGTATGACATGCTATGCAAAGCTGCATAGCACCATGAATAAATTACGGCTGTCACCAACTTCTCCATCTAAAAAAGACTGTTACAAAAATAAATTAGCACTCCCCTTGAGCACTGCTAAGAGTAAATATCTCACACATGACTGTTCTTACTAAAAGAATAAGACCTCCATTTTGCCACATAAGAATTGCTCATAATCAATGCATTCCCTGTGTGAGAGAACAGCCACTGTGCTAAGCAACCACAGAGATAGAAAAGGTCCTAATGCAAGCAAGGAGCATTCAGATTAAATATTTTAGAGCCAGTTCCAACCCTGTTAACTTGGAGCAGGATCAATCTGGATCATGATCAGAAGTCTAAGGCTCCTTCATAACTGCTCTGGATAATGCCTTCTCTGAGGCTTCCTGGGGAGAGACTGAACCTCTGAAACTCCCCCTGCCCACATTGTGTTGTCAGATGGGGATGCCGGAAATGAAGTAGCTGTGAATCTCACCTATCACTATGTGTGAATTGTTCTACATTGCAATTACTGTGCAAGGCTTTATCTCTACATCTGTAAAAGACAAGACCAACTTTATCTTCAGGAACTGTATTTGAAAAAAATTACTTAAAAGAATTGACAT
>VWZY01010681.1:56783-89570 GCA_013399075.1 Chloroceryle aenea | reverse complement strand
GGAGCCTTCTCCTCTGCAGGCTGAACCCCGCCAGCTCTCCCAGCCTGGCTCCCAGCAGAGGGGTTCCAGCCCTCCCAGTACTGCTGGGGCTCCTCTGGCCCCGCTCCCCCAGCTCCCTGGCTCTGCTGTGCTGAGGACTCCAGTGCTGGACCCAGGGAGGGTCTCATCAGAGCGGGGTAGATGGGCAGAATCACCTCCCTTGATTTGAATGTCTAATCTGAGAACCCTGTCCTGTGGTTGTTTGGGTAAGAAATGAAAGAAATATTTATTTCTTTACAGTATTTCTTTACAGTATTTAGTGTCTCACAGCCCTTACCTTGCTTTCAGTAACAGCTGCACATGGACAATATTTTCATAAGTGAGATTTCAGCTGTTTCCAGCTGGACACAGAGAATGTGAAGGAAAGCCTTGGAGCACTTTGGAGCTGGGCACTGGAGAGCCCGTCGTTCTCTTAGGCACAGGTCTGACTGACTTTCACTGAAGGACATTCAGCTGCTTTAAGCAGGGAACTGTCCTTTTTCATTTTCCAGCTCTGTCACGTGTTTCTGCAGAGGTTTAGGAGTCATCCCGTTAGGCAGAGAAGTTCCTAACCATGCTTTAGGGAAGAGAGAACACTCTTCTACTTAATACTGTCACCTCTTATAGTGAGACAAATAAATACCTGAGATAATTGAACGTCAGTGGTAAGTGAGGTAGCTTTTGGGAAAGTCATGTGCTTCTTCTTTGGGATCCTCATTTTTAAAGCTCAGGCTTCAGGCAAAAATTGCTAAGTACCATTTGCAGGTTGTTTTTTTTTAACTGCAAATCCATATTTATATAACAAATTGGGATGGTAGCAGGTTATGAGGTGATTATATGGTAATTTTTCTGCTCTTCAGCTGTTTAGATCTTTAAATTTCTGGTTAATTTTTGTAATCATTGGTTATGCTTTCCCCACACTGCCAGTTTTAATGCATACTGCTGTACAAAGGCAGTTTCACACTCGTGAAGACAGGATAGTGTTAAGTGTTTTGAGGTATTTATTTAAATACTAGTTTGCATTTGGGGCCAATCTGGTCTGTGAAAAATACTAAGGGTAATTCTGTTGGTGCTTTTTTTTCCCCCTGCACGTATCGTGGCTGCATCTGTGCAGTACATCTCTGATTTAGACTTCAATCAAGAGCCATGAATTTTAATTAAAAGATGCATGTGAAATTACTCATTATAGAGTGAATTAGCTTGAGTAAAGAAATAGATTTAGTGTGGACAGAGAGGACAGAAGCTTCCCTTCAGTGTCTTTCACAGCAGGATGTTGTTTGGGCACCGAGCATGAGCAGGTAGGTTCTGCCACCAGCGTGCCCGCTCCTGGCTGCGAAACATCCCCTTGTTTTGCCACCAACTCCCTGTGTATCCTGTGGAAAATCACTTAAGCAAATCTTAAATTTCTCCCTTTTCCAATGAAATAGGAATTCTGGTGCTAATTATACCCTGGTGGTGTTAAGTCAGGGCAGAAAGTGCCCCGAGGTGAAAGGCTCAGAGCCATGTATTATTTATTTCCTCTTGTCATGTCCCCAAGGCTGGAATGGAGATTATCAGTTTACAGAATGGCTGTTCTGCTGGCAATAACTCTCAACTTCAGCTATCAATTTTGACATCTGACAAACAGTAACCCCGGGAAGATAGACTCCTCATTTCATTAATAATCCCATCAGGCATGCTGGCCTCAAAAAATTCCTCAGTCTTTAAGCAGAAGAAAACAATCACACCACTGAAAATATATTCTCCTCATCTTAAAATGTCAAATCAGCATTTACTCTAAACCTTTTCAATTGTAGTTTTTCTGCACTATTTTTAGGAAGGTGACTCATGTTGCAGAGCTTAGCAGCTTGGTATTCTGAAATTCACTCTAAGGAAGCTGAGGAGGCGGGTGAGGGGAACAGATGGAGCTTGGACCACATCTGGAGTAAGGTGCCTCCAGCGAGAGTCCTCAGGAAAACAATGAAATGTTCCCCTGGAGAGATGCTGCATCCACTTCCCTCTCAGGGATGGATCCTTCTGGTAGCGACAGTGCATGTGATGAGGCAGACCAGAGCTGGGTCTTCACATCTGTTTTTGGCTACAGGGCTTGTATGGATAGAACCTCTCCCAAAGAATGATGAGCAAACTGACCCGTAAAAAGGAGAGGGGAAAAAAAAAAGGCAAGAAAGAAAAGGGAAAAAAATATGCTAAAATTTGCACAGCTGGTCTAAGAAATTTAGAGGGTTTCTGTTAAATCTGAGATTTCTGTTGAATCTGATGACAGGGCTGATACCCAGCTACTGTGTAGTAACAGAAGGTATCAGAAGGATGTATGGCATAGGATGCTCTCTCGTCCCTGACAGTGTGCTTGGGCACAGTGCTGCAGGAAGACTGAACCCAACTGGTGGATGTTTTTTAAGTAATCTTTTTTTTTAAGTAAATTTTGAGTAATCTTTAAAGTGCAGGTGAAGAGGTAGCTATGGAATCATGCTCAGAGCTTCCCTCTCCTGCTGGGATTTACACACAAGGGTACCTCTTTATGGCCAGGGCAGCAGAGACAGGTGGTAAAGACAAAAAACCAAAAGGGAACATATTTTTCATCCATTTCTACAAGCAAATCATTGGTGATTGTGCAAGATCGAGCTTTGTTTTCATGTCAGTGCTTGGGAGATCGTAGAATTGTTAAAAAATTGATGGAAAATTGTTGGGAAATACCTTTACTATCATCAGGTCCACCACTATACCATGTCCCTCAGCACAACATCTACATGTACTTGAAATGCCTTCAGGTCCCCCCTTCAGGGGACCCTATCACTTCCCCAGACAGCCTGTTCCAGGACCTGACAACCCTTTCAGGCAAGAAATTTTTCCTCAAGTCCAACCTAAACCTGCCCTGGTGCAACTTGAGGCCATTTCCTCTTCTACTATCACTTGTTCCTTGGGAGAAAAAAACAATGCCCTCTTCTCTCCAACCTCCTGTCAGGGAGTTGTCGAGAGCCAAAGGTCTCTCCTGAGCCTTCTTTACTCCAGGCTAAACAACCCCAGTTCTCTCAGCCACTCCATACAAGACTTGTGCTCTAGACCCTTCAGATGGTAAGGTGATGAAGAAAACTGAGGACATATTTTCTTAGTGGCCAAAACCAGAGTATTAGAGATTGTGTAATGCTTGGCCCTGAGACACAGTTCAAATAGTTGTTCTTAAATTGACGTTGGCAACTTTTCCTCCAAGCACAATACAAATTTCATCTGCATTCTTCCATAGACACGATTGCAGCCTTGACATTTGATTTAATCAGTTCAAAATCCTAAGTATTGCTGATGAAAGCTGCTGCAGTCGTGGTTATTCTGCAGCTATCTGCCAAGCTGAAAAGCTGTTATCTGCATTTTTGCTTGCCTGTGCTCTGCAGATGGACTGGTGAGGACTGGTGGGGTTTTACGTCTGGTGCAGGTGTCAGAACACGACAAGCTCTGGCAGGGTTGTTGTGAGTTTTCAATTATCACATCCTCTGCATAAATATGAATGCAAAACATGGAAATAGAATATTTCACTTTCTCCTTTCCAGGTCAACGGTGACATTCCACCTCGATTAAAAAAGAGTGCCCACGAAATAATCCTGGATTTCATCCGATCACGACCTCCGTTAAATCCCGTATGTAATCCAGTGGGCTTCATTCCCAACAAAACCGTGGCTTTATAAAGCTTGCTGGGGTCCAGAGGATATGTCAAATGTTGCATTTTCTGACATGGGCTCTCAGAAATACCATCTTCTGTGTGTAGAACCTGTTCTCTTAGAAGAGCAGCTTGTCCTACCTTGCACCCACCAGTTCATAGCTGCTATCACCAGCAGTGCTTTATCTCTTGGAAAGCAATATGAACTGGGGAAAAATACCCTCTCTCCACTTCATGGGAGTGTGACAATTGAGCTCCTGTAAAATCATATCACAACATGGCATATTTTTTTTTCCACAAACGTATGCAACCCCCTTTCAAGGCAGTGCTGCTTTCTGTAAACATGCTTGTTCTCATGTCCCGAGGCCTCGGCGAGAAAACTGAAGCCAACCCCACCACGGCCACGCAGCCTTCATGAAAGGATACTGGAGGAAATCAAGGCAGAGAGGAAGTTACGTCCGGTCTCCCCCGACGAGATACGGCGCAGCAGGCTGGGTAAGAACCATGCTGCTTGTTTGGGCCTCTGGCATCCACAGAAAACTCCCCACATAAGCAGCAGCAATTTTAGTATTGCTGAGGTCAAGCAAAATCAAATTATTCTCATTCCTTCAGAAAAAAAAAGAAAGAATTTACAGGCTTTGCTAGGGCTAAGTGATCTTTGTGCAAAGTTATATTTAAAATTAAGGTACTGTATGGTTCAGCTTGATTCCCTGCAAGTTTTTAATGAAGTATTTGATAAATTTAATGGAGTTGATATTGCTTGTTGCACATGCCAGTTGATGTTAGATTTGCCTAGAATGGAATGGGTGTTTCTTCTCCCCAGTGCAATATTCCTACCTATCTGCAAGTATTCTTTACATGCCTGGTTTAAATTAATTTTATTCTCTTTGTTTTCTGTTGTTAGCATCATCAGCTTCCTTGTTTTAATTTGAAACCTGCTTTTATTTTGTTTGCTGAACCTGTTGCTTTTGTTTTGAATCTAAATGCTTATATTCCAAGATATGGAGCATGTGTTTGGATATGTTTTCAGTGGGCAAATAATCCAGACTTGCCCTGCAGTGCATATTCAACAACCCACTCTGAAATGATACAAATACTGTGCTCTCCAAGGATCACCAATTTGCATTAGTTCAATGGTACTGATGACAAAAGCATGACAAATACAGTCTCATGTTGTGACTTACATTTCTTTAAGCACGTGTTATTTATCTGTCTCAAAAACCCCCTGAGCTAGCCAGATTTTTGCAGAGCAAAAGTGGTGTTTTATGGCTGCGAAGCGTGAAATAATCCACGTACATACTGCCCCTCTCTGCTTTTTGCCAAATATTTCTGCTTGCCACACATGCTTAAAGGCACTCGTCCATGTTCAAGGGGGCTGTGACAACCCATTGTCTCCAGAGAAAAACAATTTCATCAGTCTGCCTTTGTTGTGTTGCTTTTGAAGTGCTCAGTAGAGTTGGGTGAATGAGTGGGAGCATTCTTAAAAGCATGGTGTTTTGAATGTTGTTTCTTTGGGCCTTCCATTTTCTGGTTCTCAGTTAATATTTCTAACAGGCCTAGATATTTTTCCAAATGTGGGAAGCTTGTACAAACATGGAACAACTCCTTACTTTTCTTTCAAACCTTCAATTTTGGTATGTTAAATATTCTCCATCTGGGAACCATGATGTCCTCTTGGAGGCAGCAAATTTAGTGTAATACATCTTCAAAATTTCTGATATCAGTGACATCAAACCCATTTAGTAAACAGTTTCCAAAACCAGTGTTAAATTCTGGAGTATTACTGGATAGGCCTTCCTGGGCTGATAGCAGGGCACGGCCTCCAGTGAGGTGCACCTGTCTTCCAACTAGTCTTCATTTTTTGTTTAAAGAATTAAATTTTTGAGTTTTGGAACTGTGGTAATTCCTCTTCAGTCCAGTGAGTTGTTTGGACTAAATGCCATATTACTGGAGATGTAAAAGGGGATACATGCAAGTTTTATTTCCCAAGTGTTTCTCTGCTGCTGGCATGAAGAACAAAAAAGAGCAAAGGCCTTGAAGGTCATTTTTTCTTAACTGAAGTACAAGTTTTTCTTCTTTCTCGCATTAAAATGATTCCAAAGTTCCTTTTAGAATAAAATGTGTTTGTGCTGAGTTGGGAGTGGAGTAATGCTAATGACATTCTGTGGTACAGATAGATTTGCCATATAGTTTAGATGACCACTGAATGGAATTTAGTGTAACAACGTGTATGGTAATGAGGTTTATGGGTTAGAAATCGAAGTAGAAACATCATGTGGGACACTTGACTTGTCTTGGGGTGAGAGGGGCTGTGCTCTGCAGCTTCTTCTCTGGGATACAGGTGGACCTATGGCATGTGTTTCCCAGTAGCCAGAGGCTTTGTCCCACTCTCTGCACAGCACATGCACACAGGTAAGAGCTTCTCTACCCTGAGCTGCCACTAAGAAAAGGCAGCCTCTGGCTCTCTGCTCTCAATCTAAAACTTCTTGGAAATGCTCGTTTAATCTTGGTAGCTGTTGTCCCAAAGGGACAGGTTTCAGTAGAGTAACTGGAGTGAACTTTCAAATGACCTCATAAAATGATCAGAGTAAGCTAAACACAGCCCTGAGGTATGCGTCCTTTTAATTAAACACATGGATTTGTGACTCAAGCAAGTTGAGCTCATGAAGCTTGGAGAAAACCTTGTTACATGCACATGTTTTATCAACCTGCAGTTAGGACTCAGCATTAGGTGATAAACACCCTTATGCTTTAAATTGTATTTGCCTTTATGCTAAGTTCAGACAGGGATTTAGATACTGTTTCTGTAGCTGTTATCTGTGCCTGATGTTGTCTAGTTAATGAACTACAAGAAAAATACCCCGACTCCAAATTTGGCTCCGAGTCAGCCACCTACTGTGTTCACCACATAGATTGATTCTCATGAGCAAAACTTGTCCTGGCACAACCTGTTTTTAAACGTCCTTTCATGCAGTGGTATGTGTGGCTGACAGACCCTTTCATACCAACGTACATGTTTATCACCTGTCCAGACAGACAGACAGATGAGCTGATGGCAGTTCTGAGGTGTTCTTGTACATTCTTGTTGCTGGGCTTGGCCTGCTTGTTTGCATTAGTGCGTTGAAATTTTGGGTTCTGCTGAGAAATACTTTGGTTGTTTGCTCTGAATTACACTATTTAATGGGAAATATAGGTATTTCTTTCCAGAGATAAAGAACATTGGACCACTTTCTTATCCAGGAGTAAAATTATCAGAGGCCCAGAAAGAAGAGCATTATGTTGTGGATACAGTTTAAAGGCTAAATCCACCTAAGGTGTTTAAAAAGAACACAAATCACAATCACACTGTGTTTGGCCTTTTTTTCCATCCTCTTCAAGGAAACTACGGCTCAAGCTTAGCTTGAGTGTCTCTCTTTATTAGTTTAATTATAATCAGTGGAGATTATGCTTAAAAAAATTTAGAAATATCTTTATTTCAGGTCACTGGAAGTTGTGTGAAATGTGGCTTTGTACTTTCTTTTTTTTTTTCAGCTCTTTCTCTCCTCTCTCTCTGTTCTCCCCTTTCTCTCTTCCATGGCATTTAAATGGAAAATACTCCCTATTTAAGATACTTGCCTCTTGTTTTGATATGTGATTTCTTAAATTCTAAGAATCTAATTTCACAACTACACAAATATATTTATAATTGTTCTTTTTGCAAGTCCCACTTATTCTACTGTAGTCTTCAGACTTTGAGCTTTTCTGCAGTAAAGCAGTACTACATCTGACACATTTTGGAATCCAAAATGTCTCAAGTGGAGTTAATCTTTTGTTTTCCTTACCCCTCTGCTTTTCTAATAGCTGAATGGTTTTCTTTTTGTTGTTTTCTGTGTCTTTTTTTGCAGCAATGCGGCCACTTAGCATGTCTTACAGTTTTGACTTGTCAGGTAAAAGGTGCAACAACACCTGACGTGCTTATCGTGCTTATTGTGAAATTTGTTCCATCTGTTTGTTGAATTCCCTTTTAAGAAAGAAACTTGAAGGGATTCTTCCAAGACATGGTCAGTGAAAATACAAATTAAAATAAATTACTTATTAATACCTACATTTCCCTTGCCACAAAAGGATGCCTAGGTTATAAAAAACAACTATTTCATCTGATACAGAGTGCTAAAATTCTTTTTAAATAAATAACCAAAATAAGCTGACCTAGAGCTATTCCCAGCTCTGAAAAGGATTGCAGAATACAGTGTCACATTCAAGTCTGATTTACTTACTTACTAACCTGACCCTTGTGTCTTTACACTCACTTTTTGACTAGACCATCTTTTGTAGTATTTCCTTTCTCACAAGGATCCAAAAACTAGTTTTTGACTCATCTGCCTTTCTGGATTTAATGAACTGCACCTATGGATACTAATCTAGAAAGGAACTGTCAGTTCTACAGACTTCTCTATAAAGTAAATGCTTTGTGAGTCATGAAATCAAAAATGTCCACTCAGAAGAGGCTACAGCTTACTTCTTTACTGATTAGCAAAATTAATTGCTGAAGTTTGCTGGTGATAGCTGATGTAGAGGCCTTGATAGCTCATCCTTCATCAACTATCTAATACCAAATGTAAATTTTCCTCTTGGTGGGCCATTGTTTAGACCATGCAGTAACTGTATGGACATTTTCTGCTTCAGAGGCAGCAACGTCAGACAGAGTTTATACCCACTAGCTGGAAATTAAATTTCTTCCTCCCTCATTGTACACTAACCTTCCAGGATGCTCAGGCCCAAAGACTCCATCACTGAGGTTGGAAATACTCTACATGAGCCTCAGAGGTTTGTCCTCTCAGAGAGCTCTCATGCTCTTGCCTGATTTTGCTGCTCCCTCTCCTCCGCAAGCTCCCCTCCAAGCATGTGATTTCCCTTCCTCTTCTGTGCCAGTCCTGCTCATGTATTCCTAAGATGACCTGGTTAAACTCATGTAACTCAAGAACAAATAGGTTTGGATAGGAAGGATCAGGCTCTCCCCATTAGAGGCAGTGACAAGCTGTTCATCTGGCCTCAAGGTCTTTTGTGAAACCTTAGACTCATGGCATATTGTACAGCTACTACAGCTCTCTGGTGGGATCCAAATTATATATGTACGTGGTGTCACAGTTTACTCCTCTGAAAGCTGAAGGGTCCCCAGGAGCCTTCAGGCAGAATTTGATTTTCAAAAAGTATTGCTACTTCCAGATACACCAAAAGTTCCTTCAGCTTTAAGACTATAAAACTGAATGTGCCACTGACCAACAAAAGGGAGATGTTCAGATCTGTCCTTCTACATGTGTCTGTCTGCTTCTTCTTTTGCCTTTTATTTCCGAGAATCCTGAGACATCTTCATTTGTTTAACTCCAAACAAGATTTTGTAAAAGCTCCCTTCATAATCCATTAATTCATTGCCATAGTGTATTTATTAAAGAAAGAGTTTCATAGCAATCTGTCCTGTATTTGGATTTGCTCTTTTTGACTGACCACTGAAGAACTCTTCCTGTTTTCTTTGTACAACTTCCAAATGTGATTTTTTATTTTTTTTTTTAAAGTCCTGTGGCTCTCAGCAAGTAGTCTGATATGGTGTGACTGAGTGATCTGATAAACTGCCTTTAGAAGTAAATTCAGGATGATTAAAACATTCCAGTAGATGTGAGACATGAGATGAGCATTGCAGATGGATTAGATGGATGGGGATGTCGATAGCAAGCAGATAAGCTGTAGTTTTGAATGTTGCTGCTTTGCGTGCTTTTCCTTTTTGCTTTATTTTGGAGGCAGGGAAGCAATGCTGTGCTTTCATCACTGTTTCCACGTACTTGCTTTTTCACTGCTCACATTGCTTTCTGCTTGATGGAACTGCTGTCCTGTTAAAACACAAACCAGCTGAAAACCAGAACCATAGTTGGTATGTGACACTACCCAGCTGCACACATCTGCCTGCTCTTGTCCTGAAGAGGAGAGGAGGGTACCCAGGACCTGCTTGCCCACTGCTGTTTCCTACTGGTAGAATAGAAGGAGCAAGTGGTAGTGAGAGTAATCTGAGAGGTGGTCAGATACTGACCAGGGACCACTCCCTTCAATAGAAAAATGGCTTAAAAGCAGCTTAATTCCAATGCCGTGTTGAATGCAGCTCCAAAGGTCTGTCGTTCCCACACTCAGCACTCAAGGTCCTACCTCAGAGCTGTATGTGGGGCTTCTTTCATGTTCTTCAGAAAGAGTTTCTATCTTTTGGGGGCGGAGAGAAGAAAAAGGAAACTGAAACATGATTTAACCCCAAATTTCATGGGGATTATTGCTGATGTTCCCAACCCTGTGGAAAGTGTATCCCTGCTGATGAAGTGATGGTATCACTGTAGGCTTTGCATGACCTGTGCCTCAGCCCAGTGTGAGGAAGGAACTCCACCAGGTCCTAGTAATCTCTTAATTTAGGTAACACAGTAATAAATGGGATGCAGACACCAGCAAAAGACTGGCAGTTTTGTTTATAGTTCTCAGGTTTGACTTCAGCTTCTAAGTCCATTAGAACAGCACATCTCTGTTACCATTATCCATTATATAATCTTTCCCAGTATATTATCATCACCATAACTAACAAACAATAAAACTCCATTAGTTCTGCAAATCCATCCTAGCCTTCTTTTCAACTCGGTGTAAAAAACACTAGGTTAAGGAGTACACTTGCTCTATAGAATTCAATTCAGGTTTCTGTTGGTTTTTGCCAAGGAGAGCTGGTTCAGAGGCAGACAGCATATGGTTACATGACTGCTGTGGTTTGCATGTAATCTCTGGTCTGCTTAATTCCTTGTTTCATAAGAGATGTAATCTTACTTGTAAATGAAGGCACATTTCATATTATCCTACGATGGGCTGGGTTTTTTTGTCTCTCCTTAAGACTAGTCAGGAAGGGCCAACACAAAGATCAAGTAATCAAATTAAGAGCTTCTCTCCTTTCATTTGCCTGTTGTAATGAGAGCTTAGAAGAAACTCCAGTGAAACCAAACGTGTCCATCCAATTCGTGGGTACTGGTCATTGCACTTGCTGCCTGAAAACACAGAGAAATGGCCCTCTCCTGGTGTGTCTGACTCGCTAATAAAATCTTAACCCCAGGCTGTTACTCACACAAGCCTGTTTTTAATATCACTTGAATCATCTTCAAAACATTTTAGATGATCTAAAACTAGAGACTGTGAACTACTAGCCATTAAAAAAAAAAAAATCCAGGTTTTTCTTTCAAAGAATTGTCCAGGAATTTCTCTGTCATGCTCATTTTTATAAGCATTAGTCTATTGATTATTTCTGGCTTGTTTATCTTGATTAATTTTATCTTGTTCATGATGATGTACAATTATTTGCCACCTAGTGCTGTTTCTTTTTCCTGAGTACATCACTAAAATAGCTTAAAGTAATTGTTTTTTTTTGTCGATATCTGCTCATAAATTCTGGTTTTAATTTTGGAACAAGTTATTTTTGTTGAGATCTGGTTGCTGAAGCAGTTAAGATGTCACGATCCTTTCCTGAAATTATGACAATCCACTTACTCAGGTATGTCCAGAACTGTAAGTGCAGGAATGATAAACTGAACTTGAGCACTGTTGACAAAGTGGATTTTATAAATTGGATGGTTTTCTAATTTTACTTTTTGGTTTTTTATTCTTTAGTGCTTGCGAGTTGTAAAAACACCCTGGGGTTTTTTTCTTAAAAGGCAAGGATGGAGATAAATGACATTTCCTACTGAACAGCCCTTTGAAACAGCTCCTCGGGTGGATTGCCTTCTTGGTTCACATAAAACTTTTCTGACATTTCAAGAAGACGTATAAACCAGCATATGTACAACTCAAAGATATGCATGAGCAACTCTTTTATGTGTGGATTTAAACAACAACTGCTTTAGGCTTTGGAAAATGTGGTTGGCTACGTAAACTACCTCCAAAATGGATCAGAAATTTCCATTTCTGGGGCCTAAGGAAGTTGGGCCTAAGTTCTTAGAAGAAAAACAAACAAATCAAAACCAGCCAACCAACAACAATGAAACCCAACAGACAGCAATTTCTGATGTGCCCTGGATATCCATTCCATTGCCTCCCGTGGTGCCAGGGGATGTCACTTTCTTGTCCCCAGACCTATCGTGCGTTTTATTTTTCTGGCCTTCCCTCCATTTATTCTCTCAGTGAGTCCAACAGTACTGACGGGCCATTTTCACCCTCCTGACCATCAGGCAAGGGAGTCACCACCCAGGAAGTTTTTTGGAGAAGGGACCCCACCTTTGGCTGCTATGCTGGTGGTGCTGGGGCTGCTTCACTGGACAGGTTGTTCAGGAACCGCCCTGTGCAATCAAAAGACAAATCAAAGGTTTTTCTCTTGCTCATTTGGGAAACCCTGAGCTTCTTCAATCAATGCATGCCAGCTAATTATGAGGTCTCAAGAAGTGGTATTGGCAGCAGGGAGGGGTTTTTGTTTTCCTGCTGTCGCTTACTGGGATGGTGTTGAGCAGCTGTTAGAGCAGGAATGCATTTGATGTGGAGGACGCCCATGCTGTACTCGCAGAAATCTGGGAGGAAAAAAAACAAAACATGACCTATAAGCCATAGTGCTGGTCAGGACACCCATTAGCAAAGCCTTTGAAGATAGGAACTAAGGGTTAGAGAGCCTTAAGTCTTTGATTGCAGCTCTTTTTAGGGAGGACCCAAAGGCAGTAATAACACTGTAGTACGCAGATTCATAGGCTTGGAATCTCACCATGACTTTAATAGTCCAAGTAATCGCCTTTTCTTACACTCCCAGTTGCAGGCATGATTTATAGAGGAACTATAATACATCCCTTGTCCTTTCTAGCTCCGTTTCCAGCATGTAGCAGTAAACCAATTAATTGTTTAAAATACATATTGATTTAACTTATTTGTCACTTTAATCCTTTTCAGGAGCTGCTCCAGTGGGAATGTTGTAAAACAGACCTACTGCTGCAACTGAGCCTTTGTCTAGACTGTGTAGTTTTAATTTACCTGGTGTAAAACCAGCCTTTATTAATGCAAATTGAGCTGTAGCAGCAGTGACCATGTCTGTCTATACCAGGGCAACTCTGTCAGTACTCCAAATGATGTGCGAGTGCTTACATTGTTGGCACTGGCAATATCTGTCTGATAACATTTCTCTGTCATAGTTCTCCCAGTAACCTAAGGTACAAGTCATTTGACCTTCTGATCCTCCTTTCACCATGTATAAAAATGGGGATAATAACTCATCATTACCCTTAAAATACCTGGAGGTACTTTGTTATTACAAGACTGGGGAAGGAGTCCTATAATTACTTGGGTAGAAAAACACATTTGTAGAAAGACCAGATGCTTAGGCATACATGCAAATGGGAGATAAAAAGCCTTCTCTTCCTCGTCCCTCAAACATAATTTTCTTCAGTTGGACTATTGCACTTTGTACTTTTACGGGGATAAAACTGATTTATCAGACCAAACTCTAAGCTCTCCTAAAATATCAAAGCCTGGGTCATTATCTTAATGTCTGAGCTAAGCTAGGCTAAGCAGAGCAGACCCAGTGCTTACGTTATCCGAGCTGCATCTTCATTCCACACTGGCAGAAATCCCAAGTAATTTACTCTGTGGAGTTACATCCTCGTAAAACTCACACAGATGAAAGTAGAGCTGGAGCCTCATGTTTCTGCTCTTACATGAAGATTTGACATTACAGGCATAGTTTTAATACAAATGACCATGCAAGCCTAAGAACTCTGCATATTTTTGATGAGTGCTGGTTATTCAGCTCATCTTCATTCCTTTTCTGTATAGGGCAGAATAAGCTGTGACTGAGTCCTCACAGGAAAAACTAGGTGTCAGTAATGCTTAACCTTCTCCTTTGTGCATGGCGTTGTCTTCACATTCACTGGAAACCCCCTCTTCTGATACTTGTTAAATAGTTAATTGTAGCCTGTAAGGTGAAGGAAGAATATTTTCAGGTTTAACACAGGATTGTTTTTATCTAAGCTGATAGGTGTTGGTCTGAGGTTGGTTTTTAGTATCAAGCACTGCTGCTTTTTCCACTGCTTTCATTCTTTCATATTGCTTCTGTGCCACGAGCCATTGCCTGTAGTTCTTTGAGCACTGTATTGCTAAAGCAAATTAATCGCACACACAGAACTATCCCGATAACTCTTTTTTTTCCTTTTGTGTGTGCTGCCTTGACATTTGTTAAGGCAAAATAAAACTTAGGTCCAAGCACTAATTGTTCTCTTTCCTTTGCTAGATGTACCTACACCAGAGGCTGGAAGAAAATTGGTGGATGCCTCTGTCGTGAACGGTGGCCTGGCACCACAGGGGAAGCAGAATGGGGCCACGCAAGTGACCGTACAGCGCAAGAGGCTCCTTAAGGCTCCCACGCTGGCTGAACTCGACAGCTCAGATTCAGAGGTAACAAAACCAGGACACAACTTGCTTCTTGATTTGTCAGCGTTGAGTCTTATTCCTTCATCTGCTGCATTGATCAGCTGAGAAAAGTCTTTTAAAAGGTTAAATTATGGCTAATTTTGGCCTTCAACTCTGCATTTACTTCTTTTTCTAAATGCCCAGTATCTGTCCACAGTATAGATGTAGGAATTCTGCTTTGGGACATGCAGGCAAATGTGTCACACCATTCTGGCACCCATGCAGGAGCTGTCACTAGAGGACTCAGATGTGAGACTGGCTTTACCAGACCAGCTGTTAAATAAAGAGCCTCAGCTACGCCAGAGGGTTGCAGATCAGTGCCAATGTCAGGGTGTTTATTTTGCTGTTTAGGCTTGGGAAGTAACACCTAGAAAATGTTTCACAGATAGGGACAAGCAAATACCACTTAGATGGAGAGCCAGCTTTGAACCATCCTCTCTTGAAGGCAGGGTTAAAGATTTTTAAAAGCATAAAAAGGAGAAAAGCTTTTTAAAAGAAAAAGCTTCAAAAGCATCAAAGCTGCATTATAGTTGATCCTCAAGAAGTACCAAGATTACATCCTCAAGAATGAGCTTTGTCTTCTGGACCAGTAGTATTATTAATGGAGTTTGGACCTTTCTGAAAGCTAAGCTGCCTGGAAAGCACATGCCAGCAGGGTTTATTCACAGAGGCCCATTTTAGCCTGGGGAAGGCAGTCTTCCCTGACTCCTTTTCTCTCTGGTAAATGGGGAAGGAGGAGTTTCTTTCCAGCATGCTTACAAAGGCATCTAAGCTGAAAGACAGGAGGCTGGGGAGAAAGATCTGTGGGGAGAAATGTGTCTTTTTGCATACCTTCTGCATCTGTAAAAGGTTGGTCCTCTTTATATGAGGGGTTATCCCAGGGTTATGAGTTGTGTGTGTGCCTGAGTGCACCTCTTCTGAAAGCAGAAGGTATTTGCATTCTGAAATCTCTCAGCAGCCTTTAAGATTACAAAAGAGGCTACTTGAGGGTTTGTGAATATGAATGAAGCCGGGCAGGATGCAGGAGTACTAAGACCTGTCAATAAGAGTTGTATCTTGAACTTGCAGCTTCTCAGCTTGTAGCTCTGTGCATCCTGAAGCTAATGCAGCGTGATATTTCTCACAGACAAATGAGCAGAAGTCAGCAAAAGAAAATTCTGTGAAGGGAAATGTGGAGTGATTCTTGTAGCAGGGAAAAAATAAGATATGCATCTGACAGTGACTATTGATTAGGGAATATTGTGTAGGCAAGTGAGGTCACAAAGAATAAGCTCTGGATAAATTGAAAATAAAGCAGCCACATCGAGCTGTCAGAGAACAGATGCTGTACTGGCCTGAGTCAACAGAAGTAGCCAGTGAAGCAATTAAGATGATTAAGGTGCTCAGCAGAATACTGGTTGGGGCTCAGGAGCAGTGCTAAAGTAGCATAAATAAACAGCCTGAAGGAGTTTGGGTGAAATTTCCAAGCTGGTGAAGGGGGTAGGATACAGAACAGCTGAAGAAAGCGAAGATCGCTCTGTCAAAACCTCTTTATTTCTTTCCTGACTTGTGCTGTGCCTGCACTGCATGGAAGAGCACGTGTTGTCCTGACTGCCTTAGAAGTGACTTGGCCACCTCTCTGCCTGCAATTTGAATTGGGCTGAACCTATTCAGAGTTACTCACTGGGAGTTAAATTACGACTGCGTTACTCCCTAAATTACAGGCTGCAAATACCTGCGCTGCTGAGCTGTGGACCTCCAGATGAGCTGTGATGCAGCCCTGTTTTCTTCCCCCTGCATCCCCTTTGTTCTTCTCTGGGCTGTATTGTGATGCAGACAACGCCCCAGCCCTCAGTGTTGGCAGCCAGAGGTGAAAGGGAAGGTCCAACACAGCCCCGTGCCCGTTTGCTGGCAGGATGAATATTGTACAACCCATTCCAGCTTTCTGACCTGGCTTTTTCTGCATCAGCACTGCAATTACAGGTTCAGAGGGGGAGCAGGAAGTGCTGGTTTGCTTCGTGTGGCTAAAAATGTAATGATCTAATAGCAGGTTTTTTATATAGGTGTAAAAAGGGTGTCTTCCCAATGAAGCTCCAGCTATCTGGACAAAATCCATGTCACTAACAGATTCATGTGTTTTAAGGTGATGCCTCAAAAGCTGCACCATTCTCAGTCCATGTAAAATTGGACTTTAGTGTTCTGCAGAGAAGTGCATCTGCAGTCCTGGATGTTGGGTTCATCCAGCCTCAAATGTGAAATGTCAGATAGTTGACCATCATCATCCACAGTTGCTGTATTGATAGGAAGGGATTGATAACAATGGTTCTTCAGTACTTCCTACACAAGATTTCACTCTCAAAACAGCCTTCCAAGTTTAAGGAATCGTAGGGCAGTAATAACATTTTCACTGCATGTGTTTGTGCACAGAAACAGTAGTTGGAAAAGACAACAATCCCTGTTTGAGTAGATTGATGCATCAAATTTAACCTACTCTTGACTTCCATTGTCCCTGGGTTGGTTGCTTACATCTATTTTCTTTATAATTAGCTGTTGGCTCTGACAGCTCACTCCCTCTCATTCTTAGAATAAGAAGTGTGGCTCCTGGAACCTTTCTTGTAGGTCTTTGCCATAGGGATGGCCCTTATTCTCTACTTTTGTTTCACTCCTTTATTTATTTATTTTTTAATGAGACTCCTAGGCCACTGGACCAGCCAGTGCTCATCCATTACTAATGAAGTAACTAGAAATATTTCACAAAAATCACAAGATGGAGAGACCTGTGTGCAACCTAGTTGTGCAACATGTGACAGAGACATCATGTCCACCTCAAGTTCACTAGTGGAATGAGGAATGGTTAATAGCTGGTTTTGTTCCTTCGAAAGGTGGCAATTAACAAAATTACATGGTCATGAAAAACATTTTTGCAATCCCTCTTTTACAGTTTTATGTTAAAATATGCATAAACCTTTGCAATGTTCATTTGTGCACTTTCTTTTGTCTCGCTTCTCTCTGTGCCTGTGTTTCAGACACAGGACAAAATGGAAGAAAAGGAGAATAAAAAACCCAGAAAAGCCTGTAAATAAACTCAATGTATAAACGCTCAAATCACAATTGTAAAACTCTACAGTGTAAGATGCAAACTACTAAAGCACTTCAAATTTTCAGTCAGGGCTAGACAGGGTCCCACAGAACAAGAGACGTCTCTAGAGCAGGGATTGCTTGGATTGTGCTTCAGAGACAGCTGCTCCCTGCCTGCCCTCTCTGAAGTCCTGGCTGCTCTTCATTCATAAGAATGAGAAGCACAGACAGCACCAGGGTTATGTTTTTTTTTTAACTGACAGCTTACTTAGAACTTTCTCTTAGCTTGCTAGCTTCTCTGGGAAGGTAATCTTCCACTCAGAAGAATCTGACTTCTGTAAAGTGTAAGGTTCAGTAGTGCCCTTGGTTCAGGGGTTATTCTCCTTCACAAAACCTAAATGTTTAACTCTAGACCTGTGAACAGTGTTGCACCCTTTCTAGGGAACAGTGCCTCCAATTGTCTTGCAGGTTGTCTAGTGGTCCTCTAAGGTAATTCTGCATCATAAAGCAGTGATGCAAAGCTCTCTGAGCTACCTCTGTAGCTAAATTCTGCTGACCAGCAGGTCAAGAGAGGTTCTCCTCCCTCTTCATTCTGCCCTAGTGAGGCCACCTCTGGACTATTGTGTCCTATTCTAGGCTCCACAGTTCAAGAGAGACAAGAAAGTGCTGGAGAGAGTCCGGTGGAAGCCACAAAGATGCTGAGGGGATTGGAGCATCTCTGTGCTGAGGAAAGGCTGAGAGCCCTGGGGCTGTTTAGCTGGAGAAGAGAAGCCTGAGAGGGGAGCTGATCAAGACTTATCAGTATCTCAAGGGTGGGAGTCAACAGGATGGGGCCAGACTCTTGTCAGTGGTGCCCAGCAACAGCACAGGGAGCAGTGGGCACAAACTGGAACCCAGGAGGTTCCATCTGAACGTGAGGAAAAGCTTCTTTGATGTGAGGGTGTGGGAGCCTGTGCCAGGCTGCCCAGAGAGGCTGTGGAGTCTCCTTCTCTGGAGAGATTCCCAACCCACCTGGACCCTGCGCTGCTGGGCCCCCTGCTCTGGGTGACCCTGCTGGGTGGAGCAGGGGGGTGGCACCAGAGCATCTCCAGAGGGCCCTTCCAACCCCCAGTGTTCTGTGATTCAGTGGTTTCTGGAAGTAAAACAGATGAAGCAGCTAAACGAGCACATTAAGCTCACGGGTAAAATTTTGGCTCAAGCTTCCCATCACAACTGTTTTGCAGAATCACACTTGATAGATTGGTTTGGGATCTGAGCTGGTTTGAGTCCCCTTGCAGCGCGCTGTGTTGTGGTATATATATGTGGGAACAGTATACATCACAGAGTCCTCACATACAGCACGTGCCCTTGGGCTACGCATGGAGAACAGATCAGCTGATGGGAATTTGCCGAGGCCTCTGTCCTGTGATGCCCAGTGCTCACTGAGGTGATCCTGCCAGCTTTTCTTTTTTGACTTGCTGTTACCAAAGAAGGCAAATCCTTCAACCAGTCGAGGTTTTCCTGTTTGCAGTTCACGTAACCCAGGAAATCTGTGAGAGAGAAACTCAACCACGTGTTGGGTTTTAGAGCAGTCGCTTGTTTGATCTGCAAATCTTGACTATTGAAATGATGTGAGTCTCCTTGGTTAAAAGCATTCACATTAGAGCTAAAGAGCATTCACACTCAGTCCTTCAACTCGGCTCCTTTGGGAGGCTCCTGTGATGGTCTGGATCTTGCTGGTATCTGGTGGCTGAAGACAGAGGTTTTAGGTGAAAGCAGAGTACTTAATAATTTGGGTGACATCAAGCTTTAGGGTAGCTGAAAGGTTTCAGTCAAAGCCTGTTCCACTTTCATTCACCTTACAGGAATTGCTGTTGGCTGTTGTGATGAAACGTGCTTCTATAATGAATGTGGCTTCTTTTAAATACAGAAGAAGGGAGAAATGCACCAGAATTAGGGATTAGAGGACAGGGCAGTGGAGATGAGAGTCATTTCTCTTTACCTGGGTCACTTGTATGAGCAGCTGTCCTTCCTTTGGAGACCAGAGAAATCCAAGTGCTGGTTCCTTGCTGGTGTGAGATAGCCCTTCGAGTTAATGTAGCTGCTGTAGCTGCAAATCCTTAGAAGTCCTTGAATGTAATGAGGAAAATTAACAGGTTCCAATGGATTCATGCACCTCTCTTCTGATTTTGTTCTTTCACGTGATAGTTGAATACACTGAATTCCAACCCTCTGCCATTTATTACAGTTTCTAAAAAAAATGAGCACTGAAAATTCCATTTACTCAGTGCTGTGTAGAGTCAGGGTTTCTCTGGGGACACTTCTTCTTGGGCTTTGAGTGATTGAATGGTGCAAAATACCTTTGAGAGGTTGAGATTTCTGTGTGCTAAGAAGCAGTATGAGAAGAAGAAACAATCCCTGAGGAATTCTTTTTCTTTTCCTCTTGCTTCCCAGGAGGACTCGGTGCACAAATCAGCAAGCAGCAGCAGCATCTCCCCCTCACAAGCTGAAGACCCCTGTCAAGAAGGCACCAGCAGCAGAAAAGGTGAGTTTTGATGTGAGAGCCCAGTGGCTGCTTTTCCACACTCCTGTTGTCTTCTGTTCTATGAGCTTTGTCTGAAACCTCTATAGAAAGCTGGAGCTGAGTGTTGTTATTGGAATAAATCTCTAAAGGGGAACCCTGGAACCTGCTGAATAGGTCAGATGTGAGTAACGATTGGAAGGCGTGAGACTCCACTGTAGCTCTCTTCGAGTTAATGTAGCTGCTTGAAACAGGTTTTATACTTGAAGTTGGTGTGGAACTGTAGAGGAAGTCACAGGAGAGTGAGGGTAGTTTAATTATGTTCATTCCATACAATAATCTATTGCTGCAGAAACACATTTTAACCTAAGAGCAGTTGAACTGTTTCCTGCCATCTCTGTCACCGTGGCAGGGAATGTACTTGTTGAAAGACACATCATCATCACCAGTGATTCTCATAAGTACTTACTGGGAAGAGAGGAGGGACAGTTACTGTAAGCTTTACTGTGCAACATTTATTCTTCATTTGTTTCAAAGCATTTCCGTTTCCCTGGAAAGGTTTTGTAATGAAAGGGGTCATCTGTGTGTGTATTTCCTGTGCAGGATGGTAAAACAAGTAAAATGAGCCCCTACCCTGAAACACTGAGCTTACAGAGAATGGTACCTGGACAGCATCATGCCTGGCTGTGCCACTTTTCTGAGTATTGCTGTTCTCTCAATCTGGCAAATGCAATGACTGTGATACCAACCCTGAAGGTGCTCTGAGTATGGATGTGTAACTTCAGCTACCAATAGTGGCAATTCTAGCAACTCGGTGCCTGGTTTCAGCACAGTGTTACCCAACAGTCTTGTCTTGCAAAACCAAATCTTTTTTATACCTCTTGAATCTTTAGTGCCTCCAAAGTTCTTGCCCATATCGTCCACGCCACAGCCGGAGAGACGGCAGCCGCCTCAGAGACGCCACTCCATTGAAAAGGAGACGCCAACCAACGTGAGACAGTTCCTACCACCTTCAAAACAGAGCTCCAGATCACTTGTAAGTGGAGGGGTTGGTAGGAGAGAGAAAAAGAGGCAGGCTAAGAGTATAATGAAAATTAAAACTTGGCTGCAGTGTGATTAGAACTTGACTCTCAAAGAAAACTCCTCCATTCACAAACAGCCCTTGGCTACTAATGACGTTTTGAAATCAAGATTTGAACTTTGCCTCTCTAGCATATTTTTCCAAAATCCCAGGTACAGGTGCCTCAGAAAACATTTGCACTTTGATTAGGACTCTAGGTAAAGCCACATGGCTTGATTTTACTTCAGAGTGTTACCAAAACAGATGAACTTCACCTTACTGAATTTCCATTTGAATGGGGACAATTCCAAAGAAATGGATCTGTCTGGGGATTTGGGGGAATTTTTTAGTTGTTGGGAGTATTTTAGTTAATGGCTGAATGAACGAAATGGTTTCTTTTCTTCCCACCTTAGAACTTGTGTGGTAATGTTTATAGATATGAAAACTCTTTCAGTAATCCAAATGAAGGTTTGTCTGTGTTGCTTTATTGAAGTTACTGAGGCAAAAACCTGTATTACTGCTTGAAAAAAAAAAGTACAGTGCTTTTGATCAATTAGTTTTAATTGAGAGCTGTTTTCCAACAGAGTATAAGCAGCAAAGGGTATGAAATCCCAGCTCGTTTACGCCGACGTACTGATTAGTTCTTTGCAATTTCATGCAGGATATGTTCCTCGTCTCTTTTCCTACCAGCAGGGTTTTGAAGTGTTCCCCATGAGGTGCTGGTGAAGAGAGAAATCGATAAACACATCCTAGTTTTGAAAGGAAGGGAATATTCCCTTGCCCCATCTTTTAGTGCAGTGGTATTAATGGGCTTTGAAGAGTGTTCTTGTTGGCCCAAGAGATGATCGCCAGGATTCAAACCTATTAGACAACAAAGCTGAAGAGAAGATAATCTCCAAATATTCCCAAAATGTGCTTCCTCCTTTTTAGAGGGTCTGCCTGGGTTTTTTTATTACATCCTTTGAACTGGAATGTGTTTTCTTATTCCAGGTGAAGGTCAGGTCGTAGCGTGTTGATAAACTCACAACACAAGTAGACTTCTTGTGCTGACCTCAGATTGGAGCAGAACACATTGCAGCAGGGTTGCATTGCTGGAGGGTTCCTTCAGCATGTGTTTGAAGACACTGCCATGTAAAATACATTGCCCTGCTGTTGTTTGCTGCACTCACTATATATGGAAGGACAAGATTTTTTTATCTGATATGCTCAGAGTCCTTCACAGACACCCTGTTTAAAGGGGTGAGGGGAAAAAGCATTATAGGTGGTACTGAGGCATTTGCTCCATCACACTTCAGTGTATCTAACTGTTACATCATCATATTGATCTCCTGGGTATTTCAGGGGGTCACGCAACTTAAAAATCATATGCATGAGGCCCTTATCTTAAATAGGTCAACCTAGTTCCTAACAGGACCTTTTTGACCACGTATTTTTCCCTCTGACAGCCTGTTCACTGGCATACACTTGGAAAAATACATACAAAAATAAACATTGAGAAAAACTAATTCAGTTATTCCACTCCCCCTGAAAAATACCAAAGGAAAAGGGACAAAAAGCCATTGGATAAGTCAGGCTAATGTGGGAACACATGAAAAAGGCTTTTTTGTGCTTGGGATTTTTGGGTTGTTGGAGGTTTTTTTAATCTTTAGAGAACTGTCACTCAGCTCAGTTTTCGCTATGCAGTGAGAAAGGAGGAAAATCAGTAGTGAAATGATGTTCTGTTAATAAGAACCTACTTTCTTTGATGCCTAGAGAGCTAATTCTTTTCCCTTGGCAACAGTGCCCTCTAGGGTGTGACAGCCAATTCCCACAGTACTTCTATATTTATTTTTGGGAGATGATTTCTGATACGCTGGCACTGGCCCAGTTCCACCCGTTGCCTTACTGCAAGTCTTCCTTCCCCGGAGGGATGCCAGCTTCTTTCAGTGGTTGCACCCAATGCTGCATAATCAAAGCTGCTCAAAAAGTGCAGAATATTACTTATTTTTTACTTGACTTCACGCTTCTTCATCCCTTCCTCCAGGATTGATGGAGTTTCATTTCTTATCACCTGCTCCCGCGACCGCAGTTTCTCTCCAAGGTGAAGGAGACCTCTCCAATAAACTAGGCCTCAGTGCCAGTGAAAACAGGCAGGACTTTGCTACGGTCTCTTAGCAGGATTAGCAGGAAACTGGTCTGTCTTGCATACTAACGAGGGTTTTGTGAACTGGCAGCTCATCAGACAGAGGAGTTAGGCCTGAGCAGGTGGGGAGGGGAGGCAGGCTTGGGAAGGTGCCAAGCACGGTCCTGCTGGGAATCAGGGCAGCACAGCCATTTTCCGGGGGGTCGACCTGGTGGCTCACCGTAGTGAGCTGGTTTGGTGCTTAATCAGTGAGATGAAGCCAGTGTCTTGAGATGTACATGTGAATGCCTTTGTGGTCTGATTGCTTTTTTTATTATTATTATTATTATTATTATCATTATCTTTTTTTTTTCCTGACCCAGAGGACCAAAGCTAATGGTTTTGTTTATACGCAGCGTTCGCTTCTCTGCTTCCTATCTATTGTTCAGGTTCCTAGGATAACCAGTTTATTTCCAAGGATGACTTTCAGACCACTTTTTTCAACCATGCAAACAGCTTCTCTGCTCAGCTCTCATCCCGTTGAAGCAGCCATGTGTGGGGTGGCAGGGGCTATGTACTATCTCTGTGAGAGAGCTTTTGCCAGCAGGTGGAAACCCACAAAGGTTTGCCTCTTTTTTGCTGGCTTTGGAAATCACCTTCACCAGCATGTTCCCTCCTTGGGGAGCACTTCCTAAGCTGTGGCAACAATTAAAGCTCAGGCTGGGACATTGCACCTGATTGACATTGATTTCAATGTGTGTAGGATATTTGTGTGTCTTCAATCACCTCACGGGGAAAAGAAATCAATTCTGAAAGGACAGCAAACTAAAAATGCAACATCACAAGATTATCAATGGGACAGACCTTAAATCTTACAGCATATGAAGATCCTGCAGCAAAAATCCAGCAAAACTATTGTAATCCTTGGACTATGTTCAAAAGAATAAGGTTTTATGTTTCTAACAAGATACGCTATGTAGAGTGGAAGGGCATTTGCAATCTGTTTTACTTGAAAGCCTACATATGGTTTTGGTCCTCAGCACACTGACGTATCAGAACTTGCAGAATAACAAATAGCTGTGTAGCAGGGAGGGCAAATCCAAAGAAAAACCCAGCTCATTTACCCCTGTGTAGAACTGAACACGATTCATATTTTTTTTTCTTCTTTTTCTTTTTCTTGTCCCAACCAGTAAGTGACAGTGTGAAACCTGTTGCAGGAGAGTTTGTAGTTGAGATATCCAGCTGATGTCTTTAGAAACTTTTAGTCTGCAAAAGCCATGAGAGTTTAGAGTGCTTGACTAATTGGGAATTGCAGAATTTAGAGGCCAATCTGGTGCTTCTTCGTATTGCACTTTACTGGGGCAGCTCATTTGAATGCCTAGTGACAGCCTTTAATGAGAAGTTCTACAAGTAATAATATTAGTGTGTTAGTCATAAGGAGCTGTTAGGTGCATATATGCTGAGAATGACCTACAAAGCACTTTATTTCACATTATGGATATGTAATTCTTACTACCTGCTCTTCCTGAGTAAAAAAAAAATACACATATATACCTTAAACTACAGTGTATATGATAAGTTTTAAGCCAGTTCTCATGAGGATCTTAGAAACTTAAAGTTCAAAATACTAGTCAAAAGTAAGATTATTTTTTCTTCCTTTCAAAATACTGACTTGTGTTTAATATTAAAGTAAGTATTGAGTACACTACCAGAAAATCAGGACCATTTAAACCACATTTTGTCTTTAGTATGTTCTGTTGGATGCGAGTGTTGCAGAGAGGCAGCTCCAAGTGAGAGGACTTCAGCTAACTTGAGTGTAGATTACTGTTGGAAGTTTGAGTAGCAACTCCAAAGCATCATCGTTTCCTGAAGTTTAGTCAGTGCTTAGTGTAATTTGAATTAATATCAATGCCTTAGAGGTAGCCTAGAAACAAAAGATTTTCTTGTGAGCTTATTTCTATTCCAAGAGGAGGGGGGAAAAAAAAAATCAAGCATTTTTCTGAAATCAGCATAATATTTATCTTTCATTTAATGTTGCATTAACATTTTGTTGTCCTTGTGTAACCTCTGGAATTAAAACATTAGCATTTAAAGATGTGAACATTTTCTGTTTCCCCTGTTGCCCGCTGGCTATTTCTATTTGCTTTAGTGCTAATCATTTTGGATTGGTACAACCACAGGCCCCCACTATTCCCCTAGTACCTGCTCCACACCGAGAGCCCAGCCGCGGCCGCTCTTCAGAGGAGCGATATTCCCCGACGACACCGCTCTGTAAATTAAAGGAATGGGCATTCGTGAGGGGAAGGAAGAGCTTCAAGTAAGACCTGTCTATCTAAAGGACTCAAAGCTCTGAGTGATGACAAGCATCCAGCCGGGCTCATTCGCCTCGGACAGCTTCGCTCAGGCTCCCAGGATGCAGAACGGGGTTTTGCCGGCACTGTGTGCAGCACGCTTTTCCCACCCACTTCCTCTCCCAGTTCGTCCCAGTCCTCGGCTCTGCCCTCTCCGTAGGGAGGCAGTTGCTACAGGAAGCACCCCGAACGACCCGCTGAGAGCTGCTCCTTAGCTCTACAGTCTCTCAGGAGGAACAGAAGTTATTTTGGTTCGGCCGTGCACTTTTACACCTCAGAGCAAATTGCAGTTGCTTTGGATGGAGTTTGTGCTTTCCAGAAAAGTAGTGATTCTAGACCCAAATCTAACAAAGTTAACTCAATTCTAGTCTCTTGTGGGGTACTTTAAACAGAGTGAAGTTTCTTTGTGTTCCCTTGCTAGATAGGTAAGACTACAGCTTTTAAACACATGTGGTGGTTCCTAAATGCTAATGTTTGCCAGGTCTGCAACGTAGAAAGATTTTCTTTTTAATCTAACGGAAAGACAGACCAGACCTCTGAGTACAGAGCTCTGGGTACAGGGAAAGGGAGCATTTCACTGCTAATCCAATTCATCGCTTCAATTTGTCAGCCAGATCTCCAAACTGTCAGCCTCGTCTTTGTATTTGCAGGAGAAATTTCCTTCACTTATTCAGAGAGCGTTACGTGTCATTGTCACTGCCTCTCAGTAGCCCCTCTGGGCTGGCTGAAAAGGTTCACGAAGCATAAAGCGATGGGAGTTCCCACAGAGGTTTCTGTCTTTCTGTTGGAAATGTATAATCAACTACAGGGCTGGATTACAAATTGGGTCGGTGCTTTTTATTCTCTGGTACCAAATTCAGGAGTTCTCTGCTCAATATTCTCCTAAATGCTCTAACACAGAAGAGATTGTCAGTGGGAGGCTGTCTCCGTTTGGGTCTCTGCCATTCATACTGCAACATTGGGAAGCCAGGGGTTTTTTCAGCTTTATATCTGGAAATTGTTCTATAAAGCTGAAATTTCAGCTGTTATTCTCCTGGGGCAGAAAGGAGAACTTTTCTGCCTGAACTGACCTATCCTTTTGTAGTCTTGGTAGGTTTCTGATCACGTGAGCACCAGGATGTGGTACCACCGAATAAAACTTTCTGCTAGAATGGGCTACTAACAACTTCCCTGGGCCACTCTGGGCATCACAAAGTCTCAGAGAAATTGCGTGTCTGTAAACACTTTGCTTCCAAGGAACACCGCCTGCTAAATTACCCTTTCCCTTTCAAATTCTAAACCAGAATGTTGGTTGATTGGAAAGAAATCTTCAGGATAAAAGACAAACAAAGAAAGGGTCAAGTGGTTTGAGGAGGAAAGATAAAGAAAACTGTCATTGTTTTGAAGGCTGAGCTTCAGACCATTTAGATCACACGCAGTCTCCGACGGTGTGGAACTCGTGATGCCCATGAAAGAGCCGGTGCTATTCCAGTGTGAGGGGAGAAACCTTCTGTTTCTGGAGCTACTAACCAGGTGGCTGGTTTTCTAGGCTAAAGCCTGGAGGAAGCCATTTGGCTTTGAAATAATACGTGCTTTTTGGGTTCCAGGAGGAGTTCTGTTACCCGGTGGAATGCCTGGCTCTGACGGTGGAGGAGGTCATGCACATCCGTCAGGTGCTGGTGAAGGCGGAGCTGGAAAAATACCAGCAGTATAAAGATGTCTACACTGCTCTCAAGAAAGGAAAGGTAGGGCTGAGTCTGTGGAGGTGCCAAAGCTGAGTTAGGGCGGCCGGTTGCACAAGCCTCCCATTTGCACATTTGTATCTTACCCTGTATTGGAAAGAAAGAAGAGATACCCACCAAACATCCCCCTAAATGCCAATACAGGAGTCAGCTTCCTTGGATTGCATGCAGAAGCATCAAATCTTTTCATGGCCATACCTTCTTTGTGTAGATTGTGTGTAAAAATGCAGGAACTGTTGCAGTCACTGGGGCCTGTCTGTGTGTAGAACTGCTGTGATTCCTGCCCCTGTGCCTTCTGCAGTATTGTTTGGCATTCCCACTCCAGAAACAGAGTCCCAGACAGCTGTAGGAAACAACAACCAGTTCTTCATATGACTCATTACTATCAAGCAAAGAGGGAATGAAAGCCTTCAGAGAAATCAGACAACATGTGACCCCAGAAAAAGGTTTAATATTAGGGAGCCCATAAACTAACACATTTGTTTCTGCAAGCTGCAGGCTGGGAATTGGTATTTACCAGCAGAAGCTGTGTCCTTTTCTTCCACTTTTCACTTGTGCTTCTTGAACACCTCAAGCAGCTGTATTTCAGCTTTACGGTGTATTTTACCTGCAGGCTAACCTCTGTCTAGTATGCAGATTTAATTTAAGGCTTTAATACATTTAAGGTGGAGGAATAAGAGCCTTAAAATGTCAGTCCTCAGATGTAGCCTGTTGTCATGATGTGTAAAACTTAATAATGAGCTTTCACCAAATTTCAAAGTTGATGCTTTAATTAATTTACTCCACTATTAAAATTGGTCACTTTTGTTTCTGACCAGAATTATCTAATCCCTCCTGAGTCTGGATCTCAGTGTGTCATAGAAGCAGAGAGTGGTTTGGGTTGGAAGGGACCCTCCTGCCATGAGCAGAGAGACCTTCCCCTAGATCAGGTTGCTCAAAGCTCCATCCAGCCTCACTTGGAACACTCTGGGCAACCTGTTCCAGGGTCTCACCACCCTCACAGTAAAGAATTTCTTCACAATAATTAATATAAATCTATCCTCTTTCAATTTAAAATGGTTACCCTTATCCTATCAATATACTCACTGATAAAGAGGCCTCCCCATCTTTCCTTTAGGCCCCCTTGAAGTGCTGAAAGGCCACCAAAGGGTCTCCCCAGAGCCTTCTCTTCTGCAGGCTGAAACCCCCAGCTCCCAGCAGAGGGGTTCCAGCCCTCCCAGCATTGCTGGGGCTTCTCTGGCCCCACTCCAAAAGCTCCCTGTCTCTGCTGTGCTGAGGACTCCAGAGCTGCCCCAGCACTGCAGGGGGGTCTCCCCAGAGCAGAGCCCTGGGAGCAGAGGGGCAGGATCCCCCCTCCCCTGCTGCCCACACTGCTGGGGGTGCAGCCCAGGGTGCCAGTGGCTGCCAGCACAGCAAGTATTATCACAAGCAAAAACTTGGTGTCCCAGCCCCTGACCCAGGTGGTTACGAACCATTTCCAGCCTAAATGTATTCCTGGCTGAGTTTACTCCTGCTTGTTCTTGTGTTCCTCAGCTGCAGCAGTCACCACTCCTTCCTGCTGCTACTCTAACATTTTTTTGTGGTGATGATACAAACATCAGCAAGGGAGAACTAAAAATAACTTCATCATTAACTGGCAAGTAATTTAGTTAGGTAAAAAATTGAAGTCTTATTTCTCAACATACAAAGATACAATTCTAGACCAGTTTTTTCACTATCACCTCAGAAGTACAGCCCCCAGAACTGGAAGTAGCAGTGCAGCTGTGGTCCCACACATAGATGATGAAGTCATTGCTGTGTGGGGCTTTGCCTAACCTTGTGGGCTCCTCTCTTCTGCTTTTAGCTCTGCTTTTGCTGTCGAACAAGAAGGTTTTCTTTCTTTACCTGGTCCTACACTTGTCAGTTCTGCAAGAGGTAAGTATTAAATATCTGTAAGAAAATAGTACCATGTGATAGGGGAAAAATAGTGATTTATATGTTAAACATCCTCAAATATTTCCACTGTGTACTGTTGATGGGTTTTATTTCTGTAACAGTTGATGGGAAAAAAAAAATGCAAGCCCAGTTCATTCCTAAGTGACAGAATTGCTTCCTGGGGCTAAAAGTGAGAGAAATGTTCATTTGGGTCTTTTATGCTCCTGGCAGAGTGAGATGGAATTTACTCAGTCCCCAGCCAGCAGTTCCATAATGGCTGTTGGTGGGGAAAACATTTCCAGGTATTTACCTTTTCTATTATTTTTGGATCATTTGCAGGCAAAATGAAAAATGTTAAGCAGTGAGACAGTAATCTGGAGATCCTTGGAATCACTGACTTATTTGCCATTTACCAAAGGGAGTTTCTTTAGAGGAAAAACAGCTATTTCTTTTTTTTTTTTCTTTCTTTTCATATAGCTGTAGGTCCTGTTTACCATTTCTCTTTGCTTTTGGCTTCATGTTTAGCTTCCTGTATTTGAATATTTATTCACACGATTGAAACTTGTGAATGTAGTTATTACACTGAAGAAGCTTTAAAAATAAAGATGTTTACAGGGAGGGTGGGGGAGGATTGCTTCTGCTGAAAACATTTATCCCTCATTCTTGACTTAAATGTCATTTTTCCAAGTGAAATGATTCCTGCTCTTGCTTTCTTCCACAGGCCTGTATGCTCACAGTGTTGCAAAAAAGTAAGTAAATAAATTCAGGACTGGACCCTTCCTAATAAACAGTAATCTCTGTAATGATGCTGCATGGTCCTTCTGCTGTTGCCCACAGATGCGGTTGCCATCCAAGCCATATTCAACTCTCCCCATCTTCTCACTGGGACCTTCAACCTTGCAAAGAGGAGAAAGCTTTATGAGGCCAGAGAAACCCTCCACCAGTCACCACCATTCTCTGCGGAGCATGGCCAGGTGGGGAACGACCCTAGCTCAGGTGTGGCTGTCGCCAGCGCTTCCTCGGCCGTTGGGAGTGAGTTATCTATCAGGAAGGAGATGCCAGCAGCCTGCTTTGTAGTTGGCAATGTTACTAATGCTTGTAGGAACTTTCCTGAAGCTTGAGAATCCTCATCTCTTCTGCTCATCACTTCGATGTATAGAAATAGCAGTACTGATGGTGTGTCTTAAACCTTTCTCATGTTCGAGGTGGAACACAACAGGAGTCTGGGAGAGCTGAGAGATGTGGTGCTGAGGGCAGGGGTCAGTGGTGCCCTGGCAGCGCTGGTTAACAGCTGGACTCCATGAGCTGAAAGGGCTCCTCTAGCCAAAACAGTTCTGTGATCCCATTTCTGCAGCACCTCTGCAAAAATACCCTTAGCATGTCCTTCTGTGGTGCAAATATTCTCTCTGGAGAGAAATCTTGCAGGCTGGAATTGCACGCTGAACGGGAAATCAGTGATGACTTGCACAAATTGGGATCTTTTTTTCCTAGTTTTTCCAATTAATTTTTTATATATGTTCCTAAGTTATCTACTAGTTTTATATCCCTATATTTTATATTTTAACTAGTTTTAGATATTTATATCAACCCCAGATGGCTGTCAAAGCCAATCTGAGAAATTAAATATGATATCCCCCCTCCTTTGTGAGGGGATCTACCACAGGGATCACCAGGGGTTTTGACAGGGCTTGGAATAAGGTTGGACTTGATGATCTCTTTTGCCTTCCAGGTTGACCTCCAGGTCCAAATCTGTGGACAAATCACATGAAGAGTTTCCCAAAGAATTGATGGAGGACTGGAGCACGATGGAGGTGTGCGTGGACTGCAAGAAGTTTATTTCAGAAATCATCAACTCAAGCCGGCGCAGCCTGTCGCTGGCCAACAAGCGAGCCAGGTTAAAAAGGAAAACTCAGTCCTTCTACATGTCATCACCAGGCACCTCCGAGTACTGCCCCTCCGAAAGGACCATCAATGAGATCTGAGCCCTGTGCCTTTTTCTTTGCTTCTGTCTTCATGAGGTCATCATCCACGAGCAAGGTCACCGGAACTGGATTTTCATCCCGTTGCTTCCTTACACTTGACTGGCGTGAGTTTGCATGAGGTCGCAGGAGCTCCTGCTCCAGGGGTTCCCAGAGACACGGGACGCTGCGCCTGGGGCTGTGCAGAATGACACTCAACGGGTCAGCTGCTCGCACCGGAAGATAAACAATCGTTGGAAATTGTTGCCTCTTTTGTACATGTGCGGTGAAACTAGAAAGCCTTTTCTTGCTTTCAGTCTTTTTTTAACCATGCTTTGAATCATTTTTCAGGAGATGAGCTGAAAACGTACATTTAAAGGAGAACCACATCTAACAAAGCGTCGGTGTTAGCGCAGCAACAACCAGTCGGTCACCGTGGTGGTACCGCCCCAGCGGTGCTCGCACCCCGGCCGGGACCGCCGCGGGTCCCGTCGCACGCTGGCCACCGGTGTGAGCGGCCGTGGTCACCACCACCCCTCTTTGAACTCTTTCAGTTGCTCTGAGGTCGGGGTTCAGCGCGGGACCCTACGAGGTCTGTGTCCAGAGCTCTTCGCCCGGCTCGGCGGCCGTTCCCCTGAGCTGCTCTACGGCAGCAAGCCTTAGTGTCCTTCCGAGTGTCTCCTGAGCAGCTTCTAGTAGTTTACTTTCTATTTGAATGTATGATGACGACTTACTAGTAGCAGTGAATTTTAGTAGTAGGCTGAGCTGGACAGATGGGGAGGATGGGAAACGAGGGGGGCTTCTCAATGTAACTGAACTACCTGTGAAGTTGTTGCGGTGGTTCCTCAGAGGAACCGGTGGGTTCGGGGTGTACATTTGTATTATAACGGAGCACACAGCTACTGCTCGAGTTGTGTCTATGGCATATCCACTGACAGCCCCATTTTTTCTGGGGTTTAGAACTTGGCTGTAAAAATTTGTCTTCTGCTGAGATTTGGGACAGTGCTGCTGTCTCGGATTGGGAGCAATCTCTCTTTTTTTTTCATTTTTTTTTCCTTATTTTCTCCCTTTTTAACAGGAAGGAGTGCTAGGAGTAGTTGCTTAGAGGTTCCAACAATGTTACAACCTCAATGGACATCTCATGCTTTTTTGCACTTTTTTTTTTATATTCAAAACACTTTTTTTTTTTCAATTCAGCAATAGCCAGAATTATTTACTTAATAATTTGGGGCCAGATAATTTTGGTATTTAAAACTGAGCTAACAACATAGCCAAGTTATTAATACTTGAAAATCAACTACTGTAACTTTTTCATAAATTTTTTAATACCCTGAGGCGTATTTAATATCTAAATAGCAGTGTATTATAGAGTGACATAGCAGAAGAGTTTCAGATCTATTTATTAACATTTCTATACTTCAGATTAATGAGAGATACCTCAGAACTGCTCCAAAGTAGCTGGGACCGGATTTCCCTAACATGATCTTTAAAGATGTTATTAATCAAAACAGCTTCTCCTGTCCAAAGGCCAAGAGAAAGCACAGTGAGGGGTGCTGGGGGTGCTGGGGGGGGTTGGTTCCCACAAGGTAGCTGGGCTCCAGCCCCACCACGGGCTGCTCCCTGCTGCCCAGGGGAACACAGCTTCCCCTTCCCAGGCTAGTGGTGAGTTGCGTCGCAGCCTTCGGAGCAGCCGCTCATATCATGATATCTTTTAAGTTGATTTGAAAAGCACACGCAAAAGGCTCTTTAAATCTTCCCAGGGACTCATCTGTCCTTATTTTTGCTTTCAACAACCCCTTGGAAAAAAAATTTGGCATAGCTGGGGCTTATTGAAATAATGNAGTCACATCAGCACTTTTTCTTGTTTCTGTGCCAAAACCAGGCCATGTGTTTGCTGCACAGTGCATCAGGAAAACTGGAATGAAACAAATGCAGGAAATTTTATTTTTCATCTCCCCTGGGGTTGTTCTTAATCATTTTTCTCCTGGAAACACCCCAGAGATGTTACAATCCCTCAGTCTTCTGCT
>VWZY01010681.1:45390-55777 GCA_013399075.1 Chloroceryle aenea | reverse complement strand
CCCCAGGGAAGTGTTGGAGCCTCCTCATCCAGCCTTCACCTTCCCAGGGTGCCCAGCAGCCCTGGTCCCAGGGCTCTGCTGCAGCAACGCTGTGGGCATACAAGCTGCCCCACGTTGCTCCCGCAGAGCCGCCGTGGGACAGGGCCTGGATAACCTCCCTTCTCCCCTGGAGAAAGCCCTCGGGGCTGCAGCCACACACTCCAGAAAACACGGTGCCAAGGGCTGCCTCTCTCTCCCCTCCCATCGCCACCCCTCTCTCTCTCGGGCACAGTTGCTCCGCGTTCTCCTGGCGTTTCATCCCGCCGAAGCGGCAGCAGCGGGGTGGTTGGTGGCACAGAGCCCGGGGGAGCCGAGCCCGCTCGCTGCCTGGTTTTAGCTTCGCATCCTCGCCGCTCGCATCCCAAACCCGGCGCGTGCCCCGCGGCGCCACCGCCGCGTCCTAGGGACGGTCGGAACGTCACCTTGGCGTCAAGAGGATGGCAGCAGAAGCGTGTAAATAGCTGTAATATATTTATTCGTGTTTAGGAAGTCTCCATCAATCACGCAGTGGGAATGGACTTTCCCGTGGTGTTTTAAAAAGGAAACGAGTCTTATTTATATGTGCATTGTTACCTTTGTTAGAGAGTTCATGCTTTCGGCCCCTCCTACCGTTTGCACTCCAGAGGCGTTGTAGAGGGAATTACTGCTGAGAAGGAAAAGCAAGCAGGACTAGCACCCTGAGCTCCCTTCCACAGATGGTTAATTCTTTCTTAATCTTACCTTGTTTTATTAACACGCCCAAGGTCTGTTTCCCTATATCATAGGAGACTCAAGGAGTTAAAGATGCCACTGGCAGGTTTGTATGTGAAGCTTGTTGTGGAGAATTCAAACCCAGCTCTGCCTCAGGGCAGGGAGGGAGAGAGGGAGGGAGCAGTCCTTGGCTGCAGCTCTCCAAGCTGGCCCTTCAGAATTCATGGTGACAACAGTGCTGGGGGGGGTGGTGGAGTTTTGTTTTTTTTTTCCCCTTTCCCATTACTTCCTTTACAGAGGGAGGGGTGTTAACTGGCAAAAATAAAATGCCTTTCCACTCTAGCCCTTGTCCGTGGTAATTATTCATGGGGAATCTGATTTAAAGGGTTCTGTCTCTCTCCTTTTTCATGCTGTTAGAGTTGTGCAAGATCAGTCCTCAAGAACTGCAAAATTGGCAAAGAGTGATCAATGAAATCGATGGAGTAACAGCTGAGCACCAGCTGGGCTGCAGGAAGGGGCAGAAGTGCTCTTAGAATAGCAATAAACCTGCTTGTGTCACCCCCGTGCTGTGATTAGCACCTGGGCAGCATTTCCAGGCAGCTCCAGCTTCCAACAGCGGCCAGCCGTAGCTCGTCCCGCACGTAGCGCGGGCTCGGGGACATCTCTGTCCCTCTCCTGGGGAGGGAAACGCTGGCAGGCTTTTGGTGAGTTTTTTTCTTGACTGTTTTTAGTTTTTAAACCAGAAGTGGCAAGAACATTTTAATCACAACTACTCTGTCACTCTCTTCACTCCAAGCTCCCCTTTTTCCCCAGCATCAGCTTCCAGGAGTTAGTTACTGGCTGCATGCTCTATAGGTTAAAACTAATTTAGAAACTCCAACTTTAGCCTCCCACTGGCTACCTTCCTGCTTTGCCTCATCCAGCAGCTCCGTCTCTCTCTGAGGAATGTTCCTTACAAGCTCCATCTCATCTGTGCAACAGTGACAGCACAGAGACGGGGAAGGTGCTGTGACTGTCGGCTCTGGTGCTACAGCAGATGGATTATGTTCACCTTACCATAGTAGTTACAGTATTGCCATGGTGGTAACTTGGAGCTGCTCTGGTTTATTTTGTCTTCTTTTGTATGTATGTATCTTAAGGCCAATCTGAGAATGTTTATGACTGTTGATTCCAGCTATAAAGATCTGTTTTGTTGTTTCTGTCTTGATTTTTACTACTGTGTTTCAGATTTCTTGGGGGTACCTGAAATTACTCCTCACTGCAATTTCCTGATAGGAAAACAACCAGAGAGCTCAGCCTGATGTGATAGACAAAGACACTGAACCCTGACACAGAAGCATTAAGCTTCAGGGCACTGTCCTCCTGGCAGCTCCCTGGGAGAGCAGCGCTGCCATCCCCCCATGCTGGGTCCTCCCTGCGCTCTCTCGGGAACACCCGAAGTCCCAGTGCTGCTCTCAGAGCTCACTTGACCTGGTGCAAGCTGGGAGCCCATCCCCGCCCCAGGGTCCCCCCTGCGAGCCCATCCACACCCCTGGGTCCCCACCTGCCACAACAGGGACTAACAAAGCACTTAGAGCTGTTGAACGAACTCCAAGAGCTGCCGAGGATGAGGTGAGGGCTCCTCAGAGTCAGAACTGGGGGGATCCTGCACTGCAAGCTTCCGTCAGCTTTTGCTGCTTAAAAGCACTTGGCCTCCCTTCCAGGGGGGGCTGAATTCCAGAGCTGAGGCTTTACACACTTGGACAAGCAATGATTTGTGAATTTTACCACAGTAGTCCACACTTGGCAAACGTCACAGGGCATAACCAGGGGATGTTGCTGAATAGTTACCAAATAGACGCAGGGAATTTTAGGGGTGGTTCTTTATTTGCATTGAAGGTGCTCCAGGAACGTTGCAGTTTCTCCTCGGGTTGGGTTGTTTGGCAGTGGCTGTGCCTGGCAGAACCAAGAGTGGGCAATGCAGGCAGCCTGGGCTCCACAGCCTGAAATAGTGACAGAAGCCACTGAGGTCTGCAAAGGTCATGAGTAGAACAATTCTAGAGGAAGCCATTTGGAGCAGACCTTTCTATAGCTGATTATAAAAAATATATTTTTAAGCAAATAGTCTTTTGAGGTGCAAGGCTACTTCTTGTACAGTCACAGCTGGAAAAGACCTGGTGGANTGGGAGAGCAGCGCTGCCATCCCCCCATGCTGGGTCCTCCCTGCGCTCTCTCGGGAACACCCGAAGTCCCAGTGCTGCTCTCAGAGCTCACTTGACCTGGTGCAAGCTGGGAGCCCATCCCCGCCCCAGGGTCCCCCCTGCGAGCCCATCCACACCCCTGGGTCCCCNGGTTGGGTTGTTTGGCAGTGGCTGTGCCTGGCAGAACCAAGAGTGGGCAATGCAGGCAGCCTGGGCTCCACGGCCTGAAATAGTGACAGAAGCCACTGAGGTCTGCAAGGTCATGAGTAGAACAATTCTAGAGGAAGCCATTTGGAGCAGACCTTTCTATAGCTGATTATAAAAAATATATTTTTAAGCAAATAGTCTTTTGAGGTGCAAGGCTACTTCTTGTACAGTCACAGCTGGAAAAGACCTGGTGGATATTAACCCATTTGATTAAAAAAATCCCTGCAAGGGCAAAAAGGTGAGACTCAGTATGAAAAAAAATGCTCTGGTGCCTCCCATGCAGGTGGAGCATTTACAGCAAGCTTTGGGTCCTCGCTGCACGTCTACCCAGAGCCACACCAGTGCCTAACAGGGAGCCAGCAATGCTCTGGCTTTTCCAGGACAGGCCGTGGGCCAAACATGGTTACACTGATTTCAGGGGCTCCAAGTCCAGAGGCAACAGACACGGGCACGAGCTGAGGCAAGGCCTGCAGGCAGCTGGCTGCCCAAGTTTGGTGGCAGTGAGGAAGTTGCCACGAGCGTAGAGAGGCTGCATTCTCAGGGCCCAGCTTATGGGACAGGCAGAGAGAGGCCAAGGCAGTGGGACCTGACAGCTGGGACGGGCAAGCAGGCCCGAAGCACAAACCCTTTGCTTCTGAACATCTGCTTCTGTGCTGTCACTGCACGTGTACCATCTGCATGGCTTCAGGGACACGTGGGGCATCAGCTCTATCACAGCAAGGCAACAGGATCATCTTCCCCTCATTCTCATGTTCCACGGTGCTGAGGTGCAATTTCTTGGTCCTGCATTACTAATAAAAGCTTCTTTAAGGCACCCCCACTTTGCTCTCACTTTCCTGGGCAAACTGTGAGGATGGAGAGCACCGTTCTTACAGAGCACAGCGGGTCAGGTGTGTTCCATGTTGGTTTAGTCAGGCAGAGGCCTGATCCCAAGCTGCTGCAGATTTTAACTGGGCTAGAAGCAAAACCAGAGTAAGAAGGGGAAGTACTGTACCAGAGGGTACAACGTAAGACCAAGTCAACCAGACCCAAATGGATCTGGTTACCAGTCTGAGCACAGAGGACCCCTGCAAGGCTTTTGACCAGTATGGTGTGTGGCCTACAGCAGGCCCCAGGGAGCTTGGTACAGGATCCTGCTGCTTAAGCAGCACAGAACAGCACAAACCATTTCTCTGACACACAACAGCCCATTTTATATCACACCAGTTATACCCAAAGTGGTTTTTGAAACAGAAGATGGAATTTATTTCAGATAGCACCATAGTGTACGTAGACACTCGACAGAATCCTGCCCTTCACAGCTTACAGTCTAGGCAGACCCGGGAACAGGAAAGGGGTTACTGCTGCTCCACCTTGAAGATTTAAACGTGAAGAGTCACACCAAGGAATGTCACTGGCCATCCTCCTCACTGCTCCTTCATTACATCATCAGCTGCATCGACGCCTGATACACGCTAGACACCACATCCTGATACGGGCCAAGGGCCATGGCTCAAAAACAAAAAAGGGGAAAAAGCAAAAGACAAGCTTGTCTGCACAAAGCCACTGACACAGCCAGCCCTGCGATTACCCTGGCTCACTTAATGCTGTTTGTGGCAAACATGAGCCTGGCTGTGCCAGCAGGAAAAGCAATCGGCCACAAACCAGAGTTCACCTCAAGTTTGCCATCTCCAACACCCTGGCCTCAGGGCCCAGAGCTAACATTCCCCATCTGCCACACTCTGGGAACCACTGCTGACACCTCCTCGCCCCATTTTCCCTGCAGTCAGGAACCACCTCTCCCCAGCATCACCCTTCCAGTGAGTGTGACACAGCCACACTCCTAACTGGGCAGGAGACCCGACAACCAAACCACCTCCTTACACACACCCCCCCCTTACATGCCCTTTAATGAGTGTTGACACAAAACTATTTCTGCTTTATACATTTTTCTTTCCTCCTAAGTACCCATCTGTTTCTGCACCAGTCCAAGAGACAGACCACTCCAGGCCCACAGGCAGCCTTCCCTCCCATGGTGCTTTCTGCCTTTGAAGGACACCCAGTCCATGCACACGACATAAAGCTGACTTCAGAAATATTTTTTAGCCAGTTCCCAGTGAGGCCATTTCCCTAGGGAAGGGCCAAGTTAAGCAATTCCAAAGGTAGGGTTTGGGTTCTTTTGCCCCAAGGGAACATTCTGCACAAGGAGCAGCCCCAGGAAGATCACTAAGCCCAGAGGTGCAGGAGTGTCACCCACCCCACAGACAAGGCGAGCAGCGGCAGCAGAGCGAGGCACTGGGGTGATGGAACTGGCCTCTAGAAAAAAAATGAGTCTTTTTTTTCTACCCAAAGCCTTCCCACTCCAATTAGCCTGGAGAAAAGCAGGAGAGTAAGCAGGAGCAGGCGAGGTGCTGATGTGTGGCAGGCAGAGCAGCAGACAGGCTGGAAAACGAAGCATTGTTCCCAAGCAGCATGAAATGGGGAGAGGAAGCAGCCCAAAAGCAGGGGGAATTACACAGAAAAGAGATGCTGCAACACAAGCAGGGAAGGATTTGTTTCTGGAAGGAGGAAATAAAGTGCAAACAATACTGCAGACAACTGGCATGTAACTGGTACTGACCCAAAGGGGTGGCAGAGGAGCTCGGCCCCAGACAGCATCGGAGCCTGCGGTGAGTTTCCTGGGGCAGCAGCTACTGCTGGGAGGTGCTGTACACACCTCAGTCAGCTCTAAGACAACACTCACCAATTACTCCAAATCTGATGCAAGAAGCAGTGTTAGACAGTTCTCCTTCCAAACTGAAGCAACACACAAACCTCTCCAAAGACTTTCCTACCCTAGGGACAGTTTGGTTTTCCTCATCCCCAGTGGGCAGGTCTGGAAATGCTGTTGGACAGGTTTCCACACGAACAGACACTTATCTTCTCCCTGGGCTCACAGAGCTCTGCCACAGCCACACTCCCCTTCCTAGCAGCAGCCCACCAGGAGCTAAAACATCTTCTGTGTTCTTTATCCAGGAAGTGGCATCACTCCTCCAAGAAGCACAACTGACCTGCACCAAAGCTATCCAGGGTATCTTCTGGAAAGGAGCTGCAACCAGCCTTTAAGCTCTTAAGTTTCTGTTCCAAAATAAGACAGGCTTTAGGTCCATACAGAAAGAGAAATGTAAATATTAACTACTCATTTCACTGCTTTCAACTAATATGTATGTATTTTTTTTAATTAAGTTTATTCATTAGGATCATGTAATTTAGTGAGACTACAGTTACACCCAAATTAATGTTCACTTTCCAACTAACCAGAATACAAATGCTGAAATTTCCCTTAAGCTACAGACACTTGAAAATTACCAGATCAAACCAGTGACCAACATTTTACTCTTCTATTTTTCAGAAGTTACTCAAGCTAACAGCTCCTGAAACACATGCTTGCTGCTTGAACAAGTAAACAACCTTACAGCATTCATTTCACTTTGTGTGCACACCAAAAAATAAGTTAAAAAGCCCTAACAGAGGGCTAACAAATGTAAACTACAGCTGGACCAGAGGAGGACAATTCTGTGAACACCAGACAAGGTCAGGACTGGTACCAATACATATTTATGCACATTTTATAGGAACCAGTTTCTGAAGTTGCTGGAGTAATTTTCCAGCTAATGAGAAGCTGTTAAAATGACCCTAAAACCATTTTGTACCAATGTGGAAAAGCAGTAATAAAAATTCAGTTACACTGGTAGTCAGTAGTTAGTAGAAAGCACTCAAAAAGGAGAATCCTTTGTTGTTTTTCTCCATTCAGGGCATGAAAAGTGCATGAAAAGTGCATGTTCATGACACTTTACCATTTGCTTTTCAAAGTCCTGGCTTATTTCAACTCTTCTGGTTATTGCATCAGTCTCTCCCTCAGTTAAGACACGATGTGAGGAGCAAGGAGCAGTGGAACAGCACAGTCTCTTCACTCCAGTAGCCTACAGGTACCCTTCTTAGAGATAAATTAGAGCAGTATTTTCCAGCACCTTCCAGGAGTTACTACTCCTCTCCTCACAAGGAGGGGAGCAACGAGGGCAAGTTAATAAATAAGAAAATAAATTACACCCTTCTCCCCAACAAAAAGCTGTTCTAAGCTATTAACATCAGTAGAAACTTGATCTTTGTTTGGATACAAACATCCAAGAGGTAAAGTATCCACGTGTCACGTTCGGGCAGCACATCTGAACACCACAAGGAAAGTTTGTGCTGCACACGTTTCAGCTTCTCGGGCTGATCCTGTAGCCAGGCAGTTAATGCTGTGGTATCATGTTCTGAGTCAAGCAGTTCCCTTTAAATGGTCCTAAGATGCTATCAGATTACAAACCAGCCAAAACTCAGTGCTCTAGCACCCATCAGCCCTTCGAAGAGCAAACAGTCACAGGGAAAACCCTTAATACCACAGCTGTTCAAGTCTGAGTATGAAAAACCGAGGTGGTGTAAATACAAGGTACTCTGTTTGTTATAAAAGGCACATTTAGCCAGTTTTAGATGTGCTAAATGTTTTGTTTCCAGTGTTAAAAATAAATTGTTTGAATGACAAGAGTATCCGCGGGAGGTCGATTTAATCTTCTGTAGGCAACAGGAGCTGCTGTGGAGATGCTGGATGAGGTTATTTTTCCACTGGTCTGGTATTTATAAAAAGATATAAAATCTCTGCAAATCAGCCTTGGAAGGGAGATCCACAAAGCAGTCTGCAGAAGAAAATGTTTCTGTCAGTTACGCGGTGGTTTGGGGTTTACTTTCCTGTTGACGCTGCTGCCATGGCTGGTTTCATGCCCTCCCGTGTTGACTTCAGCTCCTCCAGCTCTGTGTTTAGTTTGCTGATCACCCACTCCAGGGCATCCCGACCCTGCCGGGAAAATACTGGGATTTAGGATACAGAACAGCCATGCCACCACTGCTCGTGACTCTATGGATTTTCCTCTGTCAGACACGAGGCTTGGTTTAAAATTAATTTCATGCCCTGCATAGTTGGATACCAGATTATATTGCAAATTCCTTAACATCTTCTTAGGGAAACTTCACTGCAAGGGAACGAAGCCAGCTGCACAACGAAGCCAAGAAAAGAAAGAGAAGACTTCAAGTAAAGTGCAAGATTTTAGAGCTCCATGCTCTCAGAATGACAGCTTTGCCAAAACAAGCAGATGGGATCAGACCAGGGAAACACCCGGCCTTTTGTCACTTGAAGAGCAGCCAAGAGACACTCACCTCCATTACCCTGCTAAGAATAAGAAGCACAAACAGTGGAGGGAGGGAACTGGGAGCCCACATGGTTCTGGCCCTGCTAGAGGAGTTCTGGAGGTGAAGGGTGTGAGCCCAGCAAGTCCCAAGTCTTTGGGAGAGATGGAGTCAGTGCTGAAGCCCTCTGCAGAGGCCGAGGGGAAGGAGGGGAACAGCCCTTCACACACACACCCTTGTCCTGAGCTCTGATGTACTATTTTATCTGTGTGCCATTACAGGTGATAAAGTGAGCAAAAACCTCTTCAAGTGTTGAGAACCTGCTGTTGTCCCTTACAAACCACTAAGCATCAACAAGAATCTGCATGAAGAGCTTTGAATATCTAAAAAGAAAAAAAAAGGGGGGGGGTAAAACAAAACCCACCCATACTCTTGCATACTTTTTGGGGAGGCTAGAAACATTACTCTGGAATGATATTAAAAGCCCAGTTACCTATTAAAAGTAATGAAGTTTTACTAGGAGTAAGAGCATATTTATCTCAAGACCCTCACTAAGCTCTGTGAGGGGCTGATTCTGTTTCTCTTCAGGTTTTTGCTATTACAGGGACTCACAGAATAAACACTAATTGCTATGTCTGCACTCAGGCTGTCCCTAACCTGAGGAAAATCATCCAGAGTGTCACAACAAAGTGTTCAACTCCTGGCCAGGGCTCAGAAAGGGGGATTCAGCCCTTGTCTCTACATCCAGACAGCAAAGCTTGGATAAAAGCACCCAGACAAGAGCAGGCTACTGCACAGCAACAGTTGTAACTGGCCCTCCGCAAGGAACAAAGCCAGGGAGAGCAGGGGATTCATCTTTCAGTAAGGATGTGTTTGGATACTTAAAAGTCAGGTTAGAATGCCCTCTCTAAGGTGACACAAGCCCAGAGAACTGAGTAAGGCAGCAAAAGCTCAGGCATTGTATCTGTCCAATTGCACAAAGAAGACTTGTCAGAACTCAAACATTTTTGATGGAGGAAATGCTCAGTGGAAAAACGCTGAAATTCTTTCCAGGACCTGACTGTGAAACAACAAGGTGATAGTGGTTTAATTGATGTATTTGTTGATGAAAGAACTTAAAAAAGAATCCAAGAATTCAGCTAGAGCACCAAGTCATTCCCTTCAGCTTTTGAGACTACAGAGGTCTGCACATTTCCACGCTGTATGGTGCGGCTAAGAATAAACCATGACATTGGGAAGGAAGATACCAGGAAGATTTTGAGCAGGAAATTAAATCTTCCCAAGATGCAAAGCCTCTGACTACTGCTGAACTACCCAGTTACCAAAACCCAATCTGACAGAGGATTAATTGGCAGTTTCACACTGTACAACAAACTGTAGTGAGTCAGGAGCAAGCGCATTCATGACCAGCATGCACATTAGATGAGTGTTAGAGGTACGAGGTGTCTGGCAGAGCAAACCAAGCACCAAGATTTGTTGGTCGAGCTGAAGTGACTGATAAATGCTGAGCCTTTGTTGTTAATGTTTTGGGGTATTTTTCTCCAGAAAAACAGCCATAAAAGCTTAGTGGAATGAGAACACAAAAGCAAATGCTCATGGCGTACAAAAACTACATTCCTTAGGAAGAGAATGTTTGGGTTGGTTTTTTTCTTGTTGGGTTTTTTAGGGGGGGGTGTTTTGAGGAGTTTTGGGTAGTTTTTTGTTGATTTTTTTTTCAAGTCTGATTGTTTCATAGTCATCACTTAAGGGACACATCACCACCAAAACAAATGTAACTAGAACACCAACGGAAAGCAGGAACAGTCTGGCATTCTGACAGCTTCAAGAGCTGTACAGATTTCCACACAAGTCCACAGAAGGGCAACAATATTCCTGAGGCATCAGAAAAGTAAATGCAATTTCACTAAACAAAAGATCCCCCTGTTAGGCAATCGAAGGAATCAATTTTGTATCCTAAGAATACAGTCCTGTTTTGTTTTTAGAACGCCAATTCCACTCACTAGCCAATTTATCACTTTCTTCAGGCACCCGTTTTCAGGAATCACAGAATGGTAGGGGCTGGAAGGGACCTCTGGAAATCAGCGAGTCCA
>VWZY01010681.1:23771-37534 GCA_013399075.1 Chloroceryle aenea | reverse complement strand
GTGGTGGCGTTCTGGGATTGTGTATTGCAGCAGTGGTGTGGATTTGATCCTCCTGTCTAACATTGGTTCACAAATCGTGATCCCGACGTGTTCATTCTTGATAAAGTGGGTTAGACTGTCAGCTATTACAAGAACCATACTCTTGTTGTCAGCTCTGATCTGTCAGAGGAATGACAGGCCTGTGCTGCTGCCTGGGAAAAGGAAGTAAAGTCATGGAATCGCAGAATGGGTTGGGTTGGAAGGGACCGTAAAGATCATCCAGTTCCAACCCCCTGCTGTGGGCAGGGACACCCTAACTAAACCAGGTTGTTCAAAGNACCCCCCTGCCATGGGCAGGGACACCTCTAACTAAACCAGGTTGCTCAAAGCCCCATCCAACCTGTCCTGGAACACTTCAGGGAGGTGGCATCTACAACCCTTCTCAGTGACAACAGGGCAACCTGTTCCAGTGTCTCGCTACCCCTACTGTAAAGAATTGCTTCCTAAATCTACTCCAAATCTACCCTCTTTCAGTTTGAAACTCTTATCCCTCGTCCTGTCACTACCCTCCTTGGTAAAGAGCCCTTCTCAGTTTTATTACAAGACCCCTTTAAGGCTGCAGTAACATCTCCCCAGAGCCTTCTCCTCTGCAGGCTGAACCCCCCCAGCTCTCCCAGCCTGGCTCCCAGCAGAGGGGTTCCAGCCCTCCCACCATTGCTGGGGCTCCTCTGGCCCCGCTCCCCCAGCTCCCTGGCTCTGCTGTGCTGAGGACTCCAGAGCTGCCCCAGCACTGCAGAGAGGGTGGGGATCTCATGAGATGTTTAATTCTGAATCTTTCAAAGAACTCTTGGGCAGGTTGAATAACTCTTTAGTGTACAGTGGAGAACAATTACCCCTCTATAATTATGAAGGTTATCACTAGGATAATGAGACCTGTGAGATGAATACAGATGAGGATGTTAGGAACCTAGGAAAAAGTACAGATAAGTGCTTGGTTTTAATATTGAACTTGTGTTTTTGTTTGCAGAGCTGACCATCATTACAACAATAAATAAACCAGTTGGCAGTACTTCTAATGTGTCAGGAAGCTAATTCTCATTTCTGTCAATAAAATTTAATGAGTTCTTGAGATGGAAGGTGGGAACTATGGAGGGAACTTTGTATTCATCCTCACATCTGGGTGTGTTTGTGGGTAGCAGAACAAGGAACTGTGTTTTCATAAAAGCCATTGCTTTTTTTTTTGGATCTTTCCTTAAAAGAAAAAGTGAATAACTTGCATTGCTAGAATATCTTTACCAGCTCTCCCCAGTCCCCCAGCAATGCTCTTCTGTGATGTTTTGGTGATTGTTAGATAACTGAGACTTTTGGCTTTGTTTGATTTGCAACTTGTTTATGGATAAAGTGGTAAACATTACAGAATTAAAGACAGGTTGCCCAGGGAAGCTGTGGATGCTCCATCACTGGATGTGTTCAAGTCCAGGCTGGATGGGGCTCTGAGCAACCTGCTCTAGTGGGAGGTGTTGCTGCCCACGTCGGGGGGGTTGGAACTGGGTGATCTTTAAGGTCCCTTCCAACCTGAACCATTCTGTGATGGAATGAATTCATGGATTCTTGGTCTTTTGCTTGCATAGCTACACGAGTTGATTTTATATTCTTGGTTTCCACAGCATCAGGGTTTTTTTAATGGATTGTGATTACAAAGTCTTTGTAAAGTCAGTAGTTCTGCTTATTTTAATTTGTTCATTTAATATTGGAATTGTGGAGGAGGCACTTTTTTGGTGTTTCAGACCATGGGCTTATGTTACACTCTGGAATAGTCATATTTTCTGGGTTATTTTAACCATAAAGCTGACATTTGTGTACTTTTCTTATCTGAAACTTCTATTAAAAAAAGGATTTTTAGGAAGGTGTCACAAAGTTCACCTGAAAATAAAAGAGTAGATAGGTTTGGTTGGGTTTTTTTCCTTATATGCTGTGACAGTTCCTTCATCTTTGACAAAGAAAAACTAGGCAGAGTTTCCTGGTAGAGAGCCCAAACCAGCATCCAGTTCAAAAGTGCTTTGTTTTCTTTGCCCCTGCTGAGGCAGCAGGAGTGCTTAGATCAGCTGAGCTCTGGCAGTGCCATTGCAGCCAACCCCAGCACAGGTCCTGTACCAGGATCAACGGGAGCAGTTATGCTGATGATTTACAGAGTCACAAAACAAAAAATAATCCCCAAACCAGCCCAGACCCAAGCAGCTGTTACCTGTGTAGGGCAGTTCTGACGAGTTCAGCATTTGTGGAGTGCTGTGGTGAAAGGAAACTGCGAGTTTCAGATTCCTCTAGAGCTGCTGGCAGCATCAGAGCACAGCTCCCAGACTCACTATGGGTGTTTACTTGTCCTGCTGTGAAGTCAGTTGTTCCCTTGCTTCACAAAACAGCTTTAAACCACTCGGCTCTGGGATGTTTAACTTGACAGATGACTCTGCATTTATTCCTGGAATTCAGGATCTGTAGAGACAGGCCAGCAATAAACCAGCTCCATTACTGAGGTCTGCCCCACAGCTCTGTCTGCTTACACTTCTCTCCCTCCTTCTCTGCCCCCCTCAACCCAATTAAACTATAACTTAATTCTGTAATAAACCCTGCTGGTCTAACTGAGCCAGGCAGTTGGATTTGGCTTAATTATACTTTTCTTTTAAACGTGAGCAGTTGCTTTATTTTAGCTGAAATTCTGAATATTAGACTATCTGCACTGCACGTGCTTTTCATGATCAGTAAAATATCCTCTTGGATCTTCAGTATCAGAGTTCAAAGACATGCAGTAGCACCAACTAACAGCTGCACTGAGCAGCCTAAGAGTTCTTAGCCAGTCTACAGCAAAAGCATCTTTTGGTGTTCCTCCTGGTTCCAGCAGGTGGAACTAGACGGCTGCTCGAAGTAGGTCGAGGTATTTCATCATTTAATGAGGGGTGGAAGGGGAAGCTCCCAGACAGAAGGCTTCAGGAGAGTCAGAATGCAGTTAGTGATAAGCCAGCATTCCAGGGGTAGTCTTTAGCAAGTGATCTCATATCCTGCACGTTTCTTTAATATGCAACAGTAGGTTTTGTCTACAACAATTGTAACAAAATCACTGGAAATGCTACCCCTGAGCTTCCCTTCGTAAATGGAGCCCTGCAGCTGTTAGTCCTAGATGGATGTTTGCTGTCTTGCATGGATATACCTTGAGTCATGTTTCCAGGACTTGTTGTTTTGTTTGAATTTTTTGGCTTTTTTTTCCACTGTTTCTCTGGCTTTTATGATTAACATAATCAAAACAAACAGAAAGAGACCGAGTGCTTCTCTGGGGCAGAAAGGAGGCAGAAAGCCAGTCTCAAATGGGCAAATCTTAATGGAAATGGTTTGAAAAGCTTAGGAAGGGGAAATATTGGGATTTTTATCCAAAATGCCCTTCTCAAAGAAAGGGGGGGTTGATTAACTCAAAATAAAATGGCAGTCTACTGTGTTTTGAAAAATATTTTCAATTGCTTTAGAATTAAAATTAGATAGTATTAAAATTATTTGGAATTTGAAAGTCTTTAGTTATGATACCAGAAGTTTTCTTAAGAATTAGTCATTTTAAATACTTCTAAGTCTATCATTGCACTTAAATGGCAAACAACAGTAAACAATCTTAGAGCAAGGTGTGAGAGACTTGGGTTTGTTGCATTTTTGTAGCTAGATCTTTGCTTACCTAGGAGTTTAGGTCTGGGTTTTGAACTGTGTTGGTTTCTTAGCTGGCCCTAAACACTGTTTGCCATATCCCTTTCTTTGGGATTCAAGCAGATCTTTCACATTCAGCAGTTAGAGGTTCTTAACTACTTGGGAAAAGTTGCAATTCTTTAACAAAAGAAATGGGTTTTCTGTGGATCAGACTTGTACAAGCACAGTTTGTGTTGCTCTCAAGTGTCATTCAGCTGGTTGTATCAAAGAGTTCCTATAGGGTCAGTGTGTAGGTATTTAATGTTCACAGCCTGTACTGTTTCCTGATTGATTTTTCTCTTTTAATAAAGCATGTTGTGTCTGCATATAAGATGAAGCTCTGCTTTTAACAAATAAAAATTTCCTTGCTGTAGAAATCAGTCACTTGATTGACTTTTCCTTCTCTTATGCCCTGGTCCACAGCAGTCACTGTGAAGTCTGTTGTATGTCTGACTTGTTGAGGGCTACTACAGAGCTTGAAGATTTTTGTGGCAGCTTCTTGTTGCTTTATATTTAATTTATTTTTTTTTCTTTCAGCTCCATGAAAAAGTTACCACTGGAGTTACTACTGACAGAAGTACTGTCTTGGCAAGTGTGATTGCTGCTTGCAGGAGGCTTTTCTGTCAACCTCCCAAAGGTGATTTTAACTCTTGCAGTCAGTATGTCACTGGCTTCTTTGCTGCTGTATACATTCAGCTTGTGACTACTGAAATGTAATTAAAAAAAAAAAATAATGAGCTTTTTAACTCTTTCTTAATAGGATTTGAGAAGTATTTTCCCAATGGGAAGAAAGGTAATGGAACTAAAGGTACAGCTGGAGAAACAAAAGGTACAAAAAGCTACTTGTTTTCAGTTCTTTCTGTATGAATATTCATTAGATTTTAGCATAATGCTGTGGGCTTTGGAGTGTTTTACTTTTCAGGGAAGATGTTTCTATACCAGCTTAGTCCAAACCCGATGAAAAACTCCACCAGTGCCCCTCTCCCCACCCCCAACAAAATGCTCAGAATAATCTTGCATGTCTTGGATCAGTGCTGTAGAAATAAGTTTTGTGCAGTCTCTGTAACAGATTTCTTTCAGATCTGGGACATTTTCCAGTTCTTGGTGCCCAGTTTTCCCTGGTTATACAGATCTCTGACCATAAATGTATGAGATATATCTGGTTGCAGTTTCTCATATCCTCTAATTATTGTAGCATTACAAAGTGCTTCATTTTTCAGAACAACTCTTTAATTTTGGACCTAATAAAAAATACTGTGAGATTGGTGTAAGATGTAAAACTAATTTTTTTGTTCTGTTTTATTTTTCTTAGAAGCAAAGCAAGCTAGTACCCGACAGCCTAGTGGGGCTAGTAGTGGAGGAGGTGGCAGTGGTGGAAAAAAAGGTGGCAAGAAAGAAGAAACTAACTGGTGGACCAGATTACAGAAGGTCTTTACTTTAAAATATCTTTATGGTACTGTCTTGTCCTCATGAAATAAACCTGGGTGGTTGTGTTGCTTTCTAGAGAGATAATTCTGATCACCTAAATCCTTTCTGAGCCTCCTGTGCCTGGTGTTTCATAGTAACTGGCTCTAGATGGCTCTCCCCTCAGGGCCTTTCATACATAACTGTACTCTGAACTACCTTCAGAGGCATCTAACTGGAATGTTGATGGAGTTTTAAGCTCTACGGATGTGGTTGCTAGTAGCCAGTGTTCTTACAGTGGAGCCTCAGGCCTTGAAAAGCTTTCTGTCTTGTTTCAGAATATTAATTTGTACAACTTAGTAGTTAAATGTACTTTCCTGACCTTAACACAGCCATTTGGACCTTAAAGGAATACTTACAATACTTTCTAAAGTATATTTTTTGTCATTAACTGTAGCACAGAGATGATAGCATCTGGTCATAAAAGAATACAAATTTTTTTTAATCTGGTTTACTTAGTGGGCATAATTTTTTCCTCACTCTAGGGTTTTACCTGTTATTTTGTTGTTATTATTGGTGCATGTAATTCTGGAAGGCAGGGAACATTGTTGTAGAATGGAGAGAGAAAAGTCATATAATGGATGGGAATTTTAATTTTTTTTTTTTATATGGAAGTAGTTCCCAGATCAAAACTGTTCAATTACTATTTGTAAAGCTCTTAAAACATTCCACTAATGTTGCAGTTCCTCGAAAGTCACTGAAATGTGTTTATACCACAAAATACAGCTCTGTTTGGCTTTCTCTGTGGGAACCTTGAGGGCAGGGTACAGAAGCCTCAGATAGATACTAGAACCTCTTTGTTCTGTTCTTATTGTATTACAGACTCTAAACCTTTCTTTTTTTCTCTCCCTGTCCTAGGGTGACATTCCATGGGATGTCAGGGAGTTCCGGATGTACGTAGTGGGAAGTTCCTTTTTCTGGACAATGGTTGTATATTACTTCTTCTTCAGGGTCCCTGGGAGAGAAATCACCTGGAAGGACTTTGTCAATAACTACCTTTCCAAAGGAGTGGTGAGTGGAATCAAAATGGAAAATCTACTGAAGATGCTCATTCTGCTTTCCAGCTTATGCTCGTATTCTTGTCTGTGGAGTGAGAGCTGGCTCAAGAGAGAGAAGAGGATCAGCTTTCATCTTAATTAGGTCTTTGATCTGATGCTCTGTGTGAAGATTTTTGTCAGCTCAAGAGAGGAGAAGGAACAGGCAGCTCAGGACAGAACCTTTTTGTTGGGTAGCTGGTGTGGATGGTAGTTTGAAGAGGCAGTGCAGTCGCGGTCTCTCAGCGTAAGGTCAGGTACAGTACAGGTGAGATGACCTAATCATGTAGACATGTGAGCTGCCCTTGGAAGAAACTTCTAAGCTTCAGCATTTCCATGAGCACACCCCCCTGAAAATAAATGTCCTGCTTGTTTCATGCCTTAAATCAGCTCCTCAGGGAATCTGAGGAGTAGCAGTGCAAAGAGAGAGACTGGGAGTTGAAGAATCCCTTCCAAGGATAGTAAATTGGCATAACTGTGTTGTAAAATAGGCTCCTTTATTTTGTTTTTCTCCTATTATTTCTTTGCTTTCTACCTGGAGCCACTACTGGACCAGTCAATTTTATCATCAGCATCCTGTATCTCTAGAGAACTTGGCAGCATTCCACACTTGGAGTAATAGGTTGGTGATGTCCTGAAGTTCGGGGGATTGAGTGTCTTACATGAGCCTTTCCACTTCAGGAGCCAGTAGTTCTGGGCTCTGTTACCTCCCTGCTTGTAGCTTTGCCTGCAGGTTGGGAAGAGATTGGCTTGTTTCCTCCTCTAGGTGTCAGACTCAGGATTTTGTGTTAACAGCTTGCTCCCTACCCCTCTGTCCTACCTTTCTTTCACTGATCAATGCAGAGCTGCTCTGTATGCTTCTCCCCTTCTATCCCAGTCCTGTTCTTAACTGACAATTATGTGTACATCTTGTGAAAAAACCATACTGGTTTTCTTTGCTGTGAAGCTGTAAGACACTAGTGCTGTGAAAAGATTAGTTTAGCTGTTAGAGTGAATGAAGCCTGAACCCTTGTTGCAGAAAAGCATTATGAAAGTGGGTGGTTGCACAAAACTGAGCCTCTTGGGCCTTGGTAAGATGCAGTCTGGCTATTTGGATACGCTAAATACGTCACTGTCAAATGCTGTTGAGTGCTGCAGTGATGGCCAGTTAATGGGGAGAAGGCATCAGCACTACTGAGGTTACACAATTTTCAAAGCCAGGTTATACCTGGAGTGGCTTCTTAGCTCCTGTTCTGCTTCAGTTCTGCCAGAAATGGCCACGGGTAGTGAGTTCACTTTACTAGCCTATGTACAGTCCAGGCCCCACTTGTAGAACCATTGCTAGTTTAAATTCTTTAAAGATGCCAAACCCAGTGATTTTGTGGAAGGAGGAATTAAAAAGGGAAAGAAACTTTAGTTGTCTTCTGAGGAGAACCTGGCAAATTTGAAAACCTAATAATTTGAATCTTCTATAAAAGAAATTAATCCTTAATAATAGCTGCAGCTCAGTTCCTGATTGTAGTATCTATGTATCTGTTACCTCAAGTAAATAATTCTTTATCTAATTGATGTTTCCATGTTTAGTATGGTAGCACAGCAAGCCTTTGATATTAGGGAAAACAATTGTAAGAGCAAAGTTACAATTTTCCCTTATTTTGTTCAGTTTGATTTGGTTTCTTTTGGAAGCTGCTACAATGAGTTTGAGTCATGTGGTCTATGGCTTTTGATGTTTGACCATTGAAATAGTTAATTATTGTTTAACTATCTCACTGTAACTGCAGCTCGAGCTGAAGCGTGCATTGGGTTCCTTCCATCTCAATTTTCATGTGCCAGTATTCCTTGCTACTGATGACATACATGATTCTTCATGCCATTCCTGATGGTGGAACTTTAAGGAATTTTATTCTCCTTACTGGAAAACAGAATCACAGAATATTGGGGATTGGAAGGGACCTCCAGAGATCATCAAGTCCAACCCCCCTGCCAGAGCAGGACAAAACTAGAACAGAAATGCATCCAGACAGGTGTTGAAAGTCTCCAGAGAAGGAGAACAGATTGATATTTGATATATGCAGCTCTGGGCTTTGATGGAAGTGCAGTGACTGTACCCATAACACATCACAAGTTTTGTTCTTTCCTCCAACAGGTGGACAGACTTGAAGTGGTGAACAAGCGCTTTGTTAGAGTGATCTTTGTTTCAGGACAGTCTCCTCATGAATGGGTAAACACTTTTAGTACATATGTATGAGATATTAGAAACCACAAAGCAATCTTTTTTTAGGTAAAGCTAGATGCAGAGAACTTCATTTGGAGCATTAACAGTCTTAATCTAAACCATGTTTTCTGCCTTACCATTCCCTTACCTTACGTTGTAGCTATCTTACATCTCTTAGCTATGACTATCTCTTAGTCATAGCTATCTTAAAGCTATGACCAGCAGTTCCTTCCCAGCACTGTGCTCTTAATACTAATACACAAATGAAGGGTAAGAAATTGCTGCAGGTTCTGTATTTTTAACTGCTATTTTCCACCTGCTGAAGAAGCCCCCAGGCTCAACCATACGTACTTTAGGCTGTTGTCTGTCCCAGATGGCTTCTAGCCAGTTACTTGAAAAACCAAAGTGCAGCTTGGTCAGGTTACTTCTTCCTGGGTGGCAGAGTTTTTTAGTTGACTTTCTGAAGCAAGGTCTGCAAGTCCCTCTGGGGTAAAGTGAAATCTACAGCAATTACTACATCAGTGGGCTTCAGTGTGGCTTATTTATACACCTACTCTTTAGCCCACATACCACCAGTTGCCTTAGTTTCTCAATCAGTTAATACTTAGGACTACTCTTTTTAAATTATTTTGTTATTATTATTTCAGTATCAGGGTAAGTAGGGGTGAATCAGGCAAGCAATGGTGCAAAAAGGGAGATTTTCTTTAGAAGGTGAATCTCAACACTGTTTGAAAGTAATGCCTGGAATATTTTTTTTATGCTGTATAATAGAAGTTCATGTTATCTTTTGTGAAGACACTTGATAGAATTCATGCTATCTTTTGTGAAGGCAACTAACTTTAAACCTAATTGGGACTCCAAAAGTAGAGAGTTGCCTTTCTTACCCAGAGAAGCTGAGGCCTTCCAGTTAAGTTGTTTGGCTGCTGTGTTTACCAGTTCAGTGCTCTGTATTATTCTGACTGTGTAGCTCCCTCCTAAAGACCTGTTTATCTCCTCTCCTTCCATTTGTTCCTGGAGAAAATGCCAGGTTTTCCATCCATTTAAAGTGCCCCAAAACTACTGGCTGTCTGATTTCTGTAGAAGCAGTGGCAGATACAGTATATTCAGGTTGATAAGCCTTGGGTTTATTAGGTGCATCTTACGTCAGTTGCACACTTTACAGGGCAACTTAAAACTCTATTTTGGTCTGGATCTGTTCTGAGAATTGCTTGTGCACGTGTTATAAATTGGCTTGTAATGAAGCTGGAATAAGATAGGGCACTTTGTGGTGATCTCTGCTTTTCTTTATAGCAGTACGTCTGGTTTAATATTGGTAGTGTGGACACTTTTGAACGGAATCTTGAAACTGTGCAGCAGGATCTGGGAATAGAAGTGGAGAACAGATTGCCAGTCGTCTACTCAACAGAGAGTGATGGGTAAGAAACTGCCTTTTTAAAAAAAAAAAGACTTCTCTTGGTAAAAATGATTGTGTTTACAGCAGAAAAGTCAGTTGTAAGACCTCACGCTTCACTAGGTGGCACTGTTAGCAGAAGAACAATTGTCTTGGGTTTATTTCTGAATGTTAACTGTAAGAGGAGCTGTTTGGTACTTCGTCTATGTAGAAATCCATATCCTCTTACCCTAAATATAGCTTCTTATTACATAAATGTTTTGGTTTACAGTTAGTTCTTCCTTCATTTGAGCCCTTCCTCCTTGGACTAGAGCAGGAGTCAGCCAGGCACAGCTGTAAAGCTCCAGAGATGGGACTCATGCAGATTATTTGGATGGGCAAAAGAGGACATAGAACTACAGCATACAGACTGAAATGTAACAGGCACCAATTTCTGCCCATAATTTCAGCAGACATCAGATTCCGTGGCCTTCCAAAAAGGCAAGAAATCTGTGATTAAGTCAATGCCACTACCCTGCCTGTTAGCAGGAACTGGAAGATGAATCATGCTTTTAATCTCTAAAATGGTTAAGAAAAACAGTACTGACATTGGATGTATGGCATTGATACTTCCCCAGAAGGGAATAATGGCTCCAGTACTAGATTTGTATTCTTTGCATCAGTCTTATGTAGCTGAGTTTTACTGACTCTCTTTAGAAGAGACTAAATGTAGTTTTCTGAATAGCTTCAAAGTCAGCTGTAATCTTTTTTGCCAAGAACTGATGTATTTTTCTGATCCAGGTCAGTAGTTTGACTCCTGCTGGTGTCTGTGAGAAAGGTTTTGTACCATCAGCAAGTTCTACTTTGGGTGTAGTAGCTCCTGTTATTAACAAAAGGCTCATTTGCTGCTTCTTGTGTTTTCATGCGTGGTACTGTGGGATGTGTTTCAGATTTTGGGGATGAAGGGGAAAAGTTTTGGGGTTTTCTGCAATGTATTTTACCAAGCTGCTGCTGGTTTGTCTCGATGGCAACAGGAGAAATGGTGGCCTTGGCTCTGAACCATCCTGCAGCTTCAGGTGGAGGTTTTCTGTTCCCTGTTCTACAGACTGGCTCTGCCTCATTCCTGTTTCTAATCATGGAATCAGAGAATCATTTAGGTTGGCAAAGACATTTTAAGATCATCAAGTCCACCCATTAACCCAGCACAGCCAAGCCCACCATTAAACCATGTCCCTCAGTGCACAGCTACACGGCTTTTAAATACCTCCAGGGGTGAGGACTCCACCACTTCCCTGGGCAGCCTGGGGCATGTTCTTAAGGACAGTCCATAAATAAACCCTGTTGAGCTGCACATCAGCCTGAGGCTTCTCACAGCAGACTGGGAAAAGTATGTTGGTTCCTGTGTCTTCAGCCTTGGATAGATCTCTTAGTTGTTGAACCCCCCTTTATGAACACAGTCTCTCTGGCCCTTTCCTCCTCAGTGTCTGTTCTTCACAGAACACATCACCTGTAACTTCTTGCTCTGCCCCAGAAGTGCCAGAAGAAGCAGGAGAGCGCTGCTATTCCCTGCTGGATCAGAATCTGCTGAGTACCATAGGAAAGGGAAAATCCTTCATTTCCTCTTCAGAAATGTGATAAACCTGGAAATNCCTCCAGGGATGAGGACTCCACCACTTCCCTGGGCAGCCTGGGGCATGTTCTTAAGGACAGTCCATAAATAAACCCCGTTGAGCTTCACATCAGCCTGAGGCTTCTCACAGCAGACTGGGAAAAGTTTGTTGGTTCCTGTGTCTTCAGCCTTGGATAGATCTCTTAGTTGTTGAACCCCCCTTTATGAACACAGTCTCTCTGGCCCTTTCCTCCTCAGTGTCTGTTCTTCACAGAACACATCACCTGTAACTTCTTGCTCTGCCCCAGAAGTGCCAGAGGAAGCAGGAGACTGCTGCTGTTCCCTGCTGGGTACCATAGGATTGGGAAAATCCTTCATTTCCTCTTCAGAAATGTGATAAACCTGGAAATCCTGTGCTTGTATATGGCAGTGCTGCTGCTCCTCAGCTTTTTCTACATCTTCATGTCCAGATAGAACATCTGTGAAAAGTCTGTGCAGTGCTCAGATGCTGTGATAATGAGGAGTGTGCTTGTACTGGGATTTTTGGCCTGTACAGACCTTTGCTAGAATGCTGAGGACAGTGAAGGATAATTGGCAATGAGTGTTCAAAAACCAAACCCAACCAACCAAACCAAACAAAAAGTTGTAGCTGTTGGGAAGGGAAACAGAGACACTGAAAGAAGAAGAAAATAGAGATAGACCTAAGGGAATAAGAGCAAGATTATATTTTAGAGATAAGTTTCTGCCTGAAGTTGTCACACACACCAATTATATGCTACCTAATGCCACTTATTTTGACAACATAACCTTTTGCATAAACAAGTCCTGTTAGTTTGCCTTGGAAGGGCACAGAAAATGAGCTGCTTCTCTTTACCAGGCAATACAGTTTTCCTCTGTAAAACTCATCAATGTCACTTGATTATGTATTTGGTTTAAAAACAAGCAAAAAATAAGACAACAAACCCCAAAGCTGTCACTTGTTAACCATTAAGTGGAGAAATGTGTTACCCTCTGAGATTAATAATTTACGTTTTGCCAGGCTCAGAAGGGAGGATTGGCAAGGAAAAATTAATCCCAATTCTTTTATTTATAAAAGACTTTTTATCCTGTTTGACTTTTGTAATTCAGAATTTTTTCTTTTTCTCAAATTTATGTTGCCCAATCTGAACAACTTTGAAAAATGTAAATATTACAAGTTAATGGACTATTTGTCCTGAATTTGCTCAGGGTTGTTTACTGTGGAAGCAACATTATGTATGTGTTAAGGATTTTTGTAATAGATGTGGTTTTCTGCTTTGTTTTGTTCTCCACAGATCATTCCTCCTGAGTTTGCTGCCTACAATCCTGATTATTGGCTCTTTACTGTACACACTAAGAAGAGGTCCTGCAGGATTAGGTCGAGCAGGGCGTGGAATGGGTGGACTCTTCAGCGTGGGTGAAACCACAGCCAAAGTTCTTAAGGATGAAATAGATGTTAAATTCAAAGATGTAGCTGGCTGTGAGGAGGCCAAACTAGAAATAATGGAGTTTGTTAACTTTCTGAAAAATCCCAAACAATATGAAGATCTAGGAGCAAAAATCCCAAAGGTAAGAGAGAGATGACTTAGCAGCTAAAGATTTATTCTTTTGGTAGTCCTCAGTATTCTAAATTGGTCTAGTAAATATTTACATATGCAACACTTTCCAGCTTCTTTCTTCTCACAGTCAGAAAAAGAATCACTAGGTGTTAAGTGCCAACTGTGTGCCAGAAGATTTGCCTCATGGAACACTTCAGTTGGTCACGTGGGTCAGAAATGGCCCATGATGTGTGTGCACCACTGCTGTTGTATAGAGCCAAACAACAGTTCTGTATCAGTGATGTTGTCTCGGGGGCCCATTTGATGACATGCCTCTTTTTTTTTTAATGTCAGTCACAGAAAACACTGTTCCTGTAAATCCTAGAATCATTAATCATAATCATGCCTTGTGATAGGATGAGAGGCAATGGCCACAAGCTGAAACACATAAGTTCCATCTCAACATAAGGAAAAACTTCTTACTGTGAGGGTGACAGCCTGGAACAGGCTGCCCAGACAGGTTGTGGAGTCTCCTGCTCTGGAGACTTTCAAGACCTGCCTGGATCTGTTCCTATGTGGCCTGCCCTGGGTGTTCCTGCTCTGGCAGAGGGGTTGGACTCGATGATCTCCAGAGGTCCCTTCCAGCCCCTACCATTCTGTGATTCTATGATCTGAACACTTTCTTAAACCCCTCCAGAGATGGTGATCCCACTGCCTCCCTGGGCAGCCTGTTCCAAGGCCTCACCACTCTCTCAGGAAAGAAATTTTTCCAAATATCCAACTTAAATCTCCCCTGGTGCAGCTTCATCCCATTTCCTCTCATCCTATCACTGGTTAC
>VWZY01010681.1:6669-21325 GCA_013399075.1 Chloroceryle aenea | reverse complement strand
TGGACACAAGACTCCAGAGGTGGCCTCACTAGGGCAGAGTAGAGGGGGAGGAGAACCTCCCTCGACCTGCTGGCCACACTCTTCTGAATGACACCCTGAAATAGCAACAGTACTCAAACCACATCATCATTAGCTGTCAATACATCCCTGAAATGCCCCAAAGCAGTGTGACTTAATATTTCCCCGATGCTCTGTGCAGATGATTATCAGCTTTTACTACCCAGTGAAGTCCAGTGAGGTAAAAAATGCTCTGGCAATGAATTGAGGTTTCAACACAGTGGATAATTTCTGATGCCTGTACAAAACGAGAGAGTGGTTCAGTTTCTTTTCCAATGAATTTAGTGAATAAGGAAGTTGTTTCTAAATTGATTCTTTGCAAATTAGGATATGCCCTCCTCTGACTGTATCTCTACTGTACAAAGTCATGAAGCTCTGAGCTGCCTGTAACTCCCTCTCAGGTCAAAATTCTTCCAGAATTTTTCATTTCCTGTTTGCTCCAGTTCAGTTCCTCAGTTGTAGATCCATTAACTTGTTGAACTGGTTCTAATGAGGTCCTTCAGATACATTGGCAAGCGGATTTACCTTGTCATGTTGCATCTTAAAGCAAATCACACTGCAGAATTTGATGCAGATTTAACTTTGCTTTCTGCAAAGTTAAATAAAAAAAAAGGCCACTATTTGCTTGGGTATTAGCCATTTTCCCAGACTTTAGAAGTTACTTTACTTTCCAAATAAATATCTGGAGGTGAATTCAGTTTTTCTCACCCGTGTAATGGAGATGGATGGCTGAGAGTCAATATTGATAACATCTAGAATCCAGCAATAAGCATTTGTGTACAGGAGCTGCATCACCCTGTTCTAACTGCAGAAAAACTTTGAGATATTTTATTTCCTTAGCCTGAAGAACTTCTGTGCACTATCATATCCTTTAGCATTCCAGTTCTACTTGTAACACTGTGCATTACAGAAGAGCTTAAAAGGGAAATCTGGCTTTAAATCTCTGAAGATGGGAGGCTTTTAGAGCTGATTTTGAGTATTTCAGTTATTTGGAAAAAGTGAGCCCTTGTTAAGGCTTTTAGGTTGTTTAATGTTCTTGATTTATGGATTGAGAAAGGATTTGTCAACCAGTTGGCCTCCACTTCCATGATTCTTGCTGGGGGACAGCCACAGTGTAACTTCACCATTGCCTTGAGAGCTGAGTGCTTCTTAACCACCACTCTCAATTACAGTGATACTGTTGCTGATGTTTCTCTTTCCTCTTACCCACCCCTCAACTCCCAACAGCTACAAACCCATCTGTTCTGTGTTCCCTTCTCCTCTGAAGGTCAGAGACTTATTTGCTCTTGCTCGTAAAAATGCCCCCTGCATTCTCTTCATTGATGAAATAGATGCGGTCGGAAGGAAGAGAGGAAGGGGCAACTTTGGAGGGCAAAGTGAACAAGAGAACACGCTCAATCAGCTCCTAGTAGAAATGGATGGTAAGTATTTAACTTCTAATATTACACCACAGTAGCAAGTATGAGAGAAAGAACTAACACACTTCTTAGTGAAATATGTTCTAGCTCAAGTATAAACAGAGGACGTTCCCTTGCTTCTTAAAATGAAGACCAGTGACTCATTTTGCTGCAGCCAGATGTTCTGCTACAATCTGTTCAGAAAAAAAAATCATATTTTGCATATGACAGCTCTTTGTCAAAGCAGAATAGGCAAAAAAAAAACCAAAACAATTCTTTGCTTGAGCCCAGACTGTCATTAAAAAAACCCAGCTAGCCATGCTGGCCCTGCAGCTTCCAGAGCATTACTGCATTTTGAAGATAAAACAGGACTGGATACAGTACTACACAAAGCAGAGCCCAGGGCCTGTTAGGAAAAGCTGGACAATACTTTTGGAAGTATTTTCAGCTTTAAGATCATTTGTTTCAACTCCTTTCTTGTGTGGCCCTGCAAAGTGGTCAATCTTTTCATTTCTACTTTTTCTTCTTTATGTAAACTATACTTACACAGATTTTTCTCTCTTACTACATTTCTTCAACAGGTTTTAATACAACCACAAATGTAGTGATTTTGGCAGGTACTAACAGGCCAGATATTTTAGACCCTGCTCTGATGAGGCCAGGACGCTTTGACAGACAGATTTACATAGGTGAGTTTTACCCGCATCGCTCTGTACTCCTGCGCTTGCAGAGTACCACAGAATCTCTGTGGCTGTTTGTCTTGCTTCCCTGCACACATTCATTTAGAATATCTATATCAAAAGTATAAATGCACTCTTTCATCTTAAAGGACCCCCGGATATAAAAGGAAGAGCATCTATTTTCAAAGTTCACCTCAGACCGCTGAAATTAGACACAGTCTTAAATAAAGACAACCTCGCAAGAAAACTCGCCTCGCTAACGCCTGGTTTTTCTGGTGAGTCCCAGTGCCACTCTTCTCCTGCATTAGCTTTAGATATTTTATTTCCCCACTGCTCGTGGTTCTCTTGCATCTGATCTTCTGGCTGGCACTCTTGTTTTATTTTATTTACCGGTACAGCAGGAAATTCTTGGAGCAAGTAGATTTCTGAGGGGGTTAAGTTTTGTCTGCTTTGTCATGTACCAAACAGCAGTTTCTTCTGTCTTCAGCAGAAGCAATCCAGAGGTGCCTCATCTGTGTGTCTATTCTTCCTTTTAATATGTTTGTTGAATTCTTTGAACACTGGCTTTTGTGGGGTTTGTGTGCACATGCTGTAGGTGGATTTCTGTTTATGGATATGAAAACTTCTCCCTGGAAAACATCCTGTAGCCATGTGTTGAATTAGGAATGAATGTGACAGCTGTCATTACTGCCTTGTAATTTAATCCACTTAAAATGTGTGATGACTGGCCGTTGAATTCTTCGCTGTTTCACAGCCTGTATAGAACTGGTTTTCTGAGGTCATTGGCACTTGCAGTGATGAAGTTTAAACTCAGTTATCTCAACAGCATTGCTGCAAATAATGTTAACAAAAAGTGGATGGCTTGAAGCCAGGAAAGTGAAAGGATATCCTCTGGAGACACAGTCTGAGCTATACTACATCCATATGTAGGCAGCTTATTCTGCTAAATACATACTAGTCTGTTGCAGACAGCAAGCTTTTGGAAGGTAGGATGTAGGAAACAAGTACTTCACTGGTAAGAAGCTCTATTTGGTAACTGTCTACCCAAGAGAAAAATCCTAAAGCCTCTTAACCATAGAGTCTGTATTTAAATATCTCTTCAAGAATTATGTGTAGTGAACTATTTCAAAGAGCATTACCTTTAATTTTGAAGCTCTCTGTGAACCTACAGAAATCTAATTCTGGACAAGGTTATCTTTATGCTAGATTGAAAGAAAATCCTTGAAAATTATCAGTAATTCATGCTGTCTCTGCTTTTAGGTGCTGACATTGCTAATGTTTGTAATGAGGCTGCTTTAATTGCTGCAAGACATCTCTCAGATGCTATAAACCAAAAGCACTTTGAGCAAGCAATTGAAAGAGTTATTGGAGGTACGTGAATCACATCAGTTGTTTCTCAAAACCTGTAGTATGACAGGTGGCTTGGTTTTTCACATGTATAGCTAGAAAGCCATGCTTTTAATCTTTCTCCTGGTCTTCAAGGTTGTTGTTTCTTTTTCCCTCTCCTAAACAGGTTTGGAAAAGAAGACTCAAGTCCTGCAGCCAGAGGAGAAGAAAACAGTAGCATATCACGAGGCAGGGCATGCAGTTGCAGGATGGTTTTTGGAACATGCTGACCCACTCTTAAAGGTAAAGGAAATTAATAGTAATTTAATAGTAGCATAGACAGCATCTCTTTCTCTTCTTCACACTCCCCACTTCCCCCGCTCTGTGATGTTGAGAGGATATTAAAATATGTAACCTCACAAAAGATAGTGTGTAAACTGTGGTATGAAAAACTCAGTCAAATAGAAGAATGTCTAATTTATGGCTTTTTTAGACACACTCTAGTTCTAGCATTCTGTTAATTTTGATTGTAGGTATCTATTATCCCCCGTGGTAAAGGACTGGGTTATGCTCAGTATTTACCCAAAGAACAGTATCTCTACACCAAAGAGCAGCTACTTGACAGAATGTGCATGACTCTGGGAGGACGTGTGTCTGAGCAAATCTTCTTTGGAAGAATTACAACCGGTGCCCAAGATGACTTGAAGAAGGTGACCCAGAGTGCATATGCTCAGGTACATGCTTAAGTGAGACTTCTTTTCTTACAGTTTTCTTTATCTGCTCCCTAATATTAATACTTTGGAAGGATGCAGTTTAATGAGATGTCCCTCAAAAGCCTAATTTCAAAAAATAGTATATGAATAAACATCATGCTGTTGTTTGTACAGAGTTGGGATCATTCTGGTTGGCAGAGACTTTTAAGATATTGAGTCCAACCCTTAACCCAGCACTGCCAGGGCACCACTGACCCAGCACATTCAGTAGTGAGTCAAGCAAGATAAGAATCCTTTTCACCTTTGTAGGGGAGTGTCTTAGGATGAAGTATAGCATGCAGTTTTTGCATCTAATGGGACAAAATCTTCAAGACCCTTTAATCCATAAATCAAGTTAGCTTATCTGTGTAGGTAAGTAGAATAATGGGGACTTGGGAAGCATTTTGAATTGGAAAAACACTTGTTTTTCTGGTAGAGTTTTACTGCTTAATGAAGGCTGAAGTGTTTTCCTGTAATAGCACTGGCAAAACATCATGTATGTCACGAGTAACCACCTTTAAATGGTGATATTTGTGTCCTTCTATTGAACCATTAAAAAGAAAGAAGTGAAAGACAAATAAGGTACTTTAGCTTGGGGACACTCGAGATTTCAGGAGAGGGTTGGGTTTAGGGGAAAACATTGGGTCATAGTGAAATGGCTGCATCCTTCCAGGATTTTTTACTGTATTTTAGGCCAATATACCCTAAACTGTTACTATGTCTTCTTTGATTATTGTTGTTGGGCTTATTTCCATTTTTTTTTTCCCCAGATCGTTCAGTTTGGTATGAATGAAAAAGTAGGGCAGATTTCCTTTGACCTGCCTCGCCAAGGAGACATGGTATTAGAGAAGCCTTACAGTGAGGCAACAGCCAGACTGATAGATGAAGAAGTCCGGTCCCTAATTAACATCGCTTACGACAGGACGTTAAGTCTTCTGACTGAGAAGAAAGCAGAAGTGGAGAAGGTGAGTGTGACAGTGTTTCCAGCCACCAGGTTCCAGCCAGAAGCTGAATTGAACTCAATAGATTAAGAATAGTGACTATGTGAGTGTAGGAGGAAGTTTGCTCAAAAAGTATTTGATGTCACCTTGAGAGCGTATCACAAGACTTAAATCAGTAAACAGAAGGTTCCCTGTGTGTTGGAACATCTGAGGTTCTCATGGACATGAGTTAACTTACCTCTCCCCTGATGGGGTCAGTATTCATTTGGAAAGTTGGACAGATGAGTCTGTCTACTAAAATAAGCTGTATTAGACAAGTATGGAACTTAAAAAATCCCAGCATGAAATACCAGGATTCCAGTTCCTTGGGCTAGAAGAAGCTCTCTGAGAAGGGAAGTTCCTATAATGTCCTTTCTCTGAATACTCCTCCTGCTCTGGGGAGACCCCCCTGCAGTGCTGTGTCCAGCTCTGGAGTCCTCAGCACAGCAGAGACAGGGACCTGGGGGAGCGGGGCCAGAGGAGCCCCAGCAATGGTGGGAGGGCTGGAACCCCTCTGCTGGGAGCCAGGCTGGGAGAGCTGGAGGGGTTCAGCCTGCAGAGGGAGAAGGCTCCAGGGAGATGTTATTGCAGCCCTTCAGGACTTCAGAAAGATGGGGACAGCATTTTTATCAGGGGCTGTTGTGAGAGGCTCTTTATCAGGGAGTGTGGCGATGGGATGGGAGGCAGTGTTTTCAACTGAAAGAGGGTGGTTAGACTAGATGTAAGGAAGAAATTTTTTTTATACTGATGGTGGTGAGACCCTGGCCTGGGTTGCCCAGAGAGGTGGTTGCTGCCCCATCCCTGGAAACCTTCCAGGTCGGGTCGGATGGGGCTCTGAGCAACCTGCTCCAGTGGGAGGTGTCCCTGCCCACGGCAGGGGGGTTGGAACTGGGTGATCTTTAAGCTCCTTTCCAACCCAAACCATTCTGTGAATTCCTTTTCAACATTAAATAAAAAGTATCTTTCTACCACCTTCCTTCCCTGGTTACAAACCACACCACACTTGTACAGCACTGGGCAGACTGGTGGTTTATGGTGCTCTTTGCCTGTAGCATAACAGGAGCCCTATTGAACCATCTGCTCTGATAGGAAGGGACCTCTTGGTTTCACCTATAGCTCATCTTGCATCAGGAGCCCCTTGGCAGCAGCCCAAACCTGCTGTTCTGAAGCAGCAGCACCAGCCACAGTGGCACTTTGCCAAACATCAAAATGTAGGATTTCAGAAGTGTTGTTTTTCTCCTTTGTGAGCATTTAGGTAGCAAAAAATCACATATTGAGTGAACTCTGAGCAACCTGTTGGGGATTTTTTTTTCTGTCAAAATTATTCAGTACTCAATTTGGTCCCAAACTGCCTTAAACTCTTTGAAAGAAGAAAGCCAGTTCGGGTATTTTGTGAGTGACGTAACCTCTTGCTCTTCCAGGTTGCCCTCAGACTACTGGAGAAGGAAGTGCTGGATAAAAGTGATATGTTAGACTTGCTTGGCCCAAGACCATTTGCAGAAAAATCAACCTACGAAGAATTTGTGGAAGGGACAGGAAGTTTGGATGAGGATACTTCACTACCAGAAGGCCTTAAAGACTGGAACAAAGAGCGGGAAAAAGAGAAAGAGGAGACAACAGATGAACAGGTTGCTCGGCAGATCAGAGGAGGGATGCCATTTTAACTGCAAAATGTGTGGTGATGTTGACTTGCACTCTGGAAGAGAAACTTCAAAACAACAAAAAAAACCCCATATTTATTCAAGCAAGCTGTATTACGGATGAGTGGAAGAGTGATCTCTTGTGATAAAGATTCTGCTCCCGATGACCATCAGTTCAAAGGTGATCATCTTTCATTTGTCAGCTGAAGAAACATGTTGGATTTGAGCTGCAGTGGAATGCCAGAACTGAGCCTCTGAAACTCTGAAACAGTTCAGATTCATGCACAAACTCTGTGGCACTGGTCTCTCTTTCTTCTGTTTTGTTTTTTTAATGTATGTAAGCTTATAAAAATTGAAGTCCTTTTTTGATTATTAATTGAAGTATCTCCATATGTGACCTGTTTCCAAACAATGAACCATACAAAACACATTGTTGAATGCTTAGCCAAATGTCTGGTCTGACAAAGTCCTAGCTTTGCAAAACTATTGGCTCTTACATCTGACCCTTTCCCCCTCTGATTGCATTTTGGTTTTAGAAAGTTTGTCAACTGAGAACTGCCGTGTAAATTGGCAGCAAAACTGGACACCCACTTAAATATCTTAAAATGTACTCATGGTTCAGTGTCTTATAAATTAAGTCTGAAACTCAGTTTGGCTCCAGCAGTTTTATTAGTCAGTTTTTTACAGAGTTCTGTAAGATATTGAACATATGAATGTGTTGTGTAAATACAGTTTGAGTCAATAAAATGAGTACTTTTCTGAACAAAGCTTCTCCTGGGTTTTTTGGGGGTGGGGTTTTTTTTGTTTTCTTGTTTTTTGTTTGGTTTTTTTTTAGAATTCAGACCAATACAGAACTTGATGGTGAAGTGGAGAACAAATCTATTAAGGCTTGTGACTGAGAGGGCAGGTTAAGAGACAGAGCAGTGATTGATTCCATCTGTGTGTTGCAATATACTGGAAAGCAGAGGGATGACAAAGGAAAAAGCTGTCTCTGAAAGGTCAGACATAAGGTCTTTGAGTTATTCAAAGTAAATTGTTTATGGAAATTATTCTTTGGGGATTTTTTTGTTCACAGTGCTGTTGTCATCTCTGTTGCCTGGCTTTACAGTGAAGAGGAACAAGGGAAACAGAGCAAATCTAGCAATTCAGGACATGTTTAATAAGCATTTTTAGTTGTTTATCACCACTCCTGTGTATCCCTGATGAATATGTTGTTGTAGAATGAATGATAAGCAGGAAAGCATCCTGAAAAAGGAATCAAAGTTTAATTATTAGAGTCAAATTTAAGAATTATTAACTGCCATAGCAAACTTGTTTTGTAGATTTTAAGTCTTGCCCACACAGTGAAGTAGTGACTGAGTTGTGTGCATGTTCTCTAGGGCTGTAATTTGTATTAATGCCTTATTTGTTCTATTCCCTCCACCCCATTTAGCTGAACACTGCTTGTCTGGAATAGGCAATTTGTAGCCAGTGCTGAGGTAAAAGTTGCTTGTGTCATAAAGGTCAGAATTCTGCATTTTCCCATTCAAAAAACAACCACTCAAAACTACCAACAACAACAAAAAAATCACAAACTACAATCAACCACCCCAACCCTCCCCCAAAAAAGAACAACCCTCTTCACAAAGGCACTACCAGCCTGTAGAAGTATCTCCTCTGGAGGAAACATTTGATAATGTAAAGGACAGGCAAGTCCCTCTGCCCTTAATTTAGAGCATTAACTTGCTTTGTGTAGTCCTGCTTCAGTGTGCCAAAAGGGGCACAATTTGACTGTTTGGACTTTAGAATCAAAATATATAATTTTTTAAAAAATCTTTTTATGCACCTTGCTTCTTTAAAGAGGACTTTAGCCTCCATCTCACAATTTAAGTCTTAAGGTGGTTTAACTGAAGAGAATCAAGTTTAGGCTGTGTTGTGGTTGCCAGCAAGCCCTGATTAATTTTTGTTGCAAACAGGTTGAGGGGTGCTGCTTCAACTACCAGGGGCTTCTGCTGCAAACCCAGTTCCTGGGAGGAGCTGGTCTAGACCCTTTCCCAGCCTGACCCTGTTCCCAGGTGGCAAGACACAAATGCAAGAGAAGAAACAGCAGAAATTTCAGGATGCAGAGAAATCAAGAGCTGGCAGGGGCTTGATGAAGGCAGCAGGCACAGGCACTGTCACCTCAGTGAGCTGCTGGCTTTGACCACAGTGGCTTTGCAAAGGAGCTGGCCCATCGGGTTCAACTGCTGATCCTGCCCCTCCATTTTCAAACGGTGTCAGGGGTGCAGGCTGGCAGTGTTCCCTCTCATCCTGGTGTCTGGGAGGCACTGGGAGCTGGTCTTCTCNCTCTGAAACAGTTCAGATTCATGCACAAACTCTGTGGCACTGGTCTCTCTTTCTTCTGTTTTGTTTTTTTAATGTATGTAAGCTTATAAAAATTGAAGTCCTTTTTTGATTATTAATTGAAGTATCTCCATATGTGACCTGTTTCCAAACAATGAACCATACAAAAGACATTGTTGAATGCTTAGCCAAATGTCTGGTCTGACAAAGTCCTAGCTTTGCAAAACTATTGGCTCTTACATCTGACCCTTTCCCCCTCTGATTGCATTTTGGTTTTAGAAAGTTTGTCAACTGAGAACTGCCGTGTAAATTGGCAGCAAAACTGGACACCCACTTAAATATCTTAAAATGTACTCATGGTTCAGTGTCTTATAAATTAAGTCTGAAACTCAGTTTGGCTCCAGCAGTTTTATTAGTCAGTTTTTTACAGAGTTCTGTAAGATATTGAACATATGAATGTGTTGTGTAAATACAGTTTGAGTCAATAAAATGAGTACTTTTCTGAACAAAGCTTCTCCTGGGTTTTTTGGGGGTGGGGTTTTTTTTGTTTTCTTGTTTTTTGTTTGGTTTTTTTTTAGAATTCAGACCAATACAGAACTTGATGGTGAAGTGGACAACAAATCTGTTAAGGCTTGTGACTGAGAGGGCAGGTTAAGAGACAGAGCAGTGATTGATTCCATCTGTGTGTTGCAATATACTGGAAAGCAGAGGGATGACAAAGGAAAAAGCTGTCTCTGAAAGGTCAGACATAAGGTCTTTGAGTTATTCAAAGTAAATTGTTTATGGAAATTATTCTTTGGGGATTTTTTTGTTCACATTGCTGTTGTCATCTCTGTTGCCTGGCTTTACAGTGAAGAGGAACAAGGGAAACAGAGCAAATCTAGCAATTCAGGACATGTTTAATAAGCATTTTTAGTTGTTTATCACCACTCCTGTGTATCCCTGATGAATATGTTGTTGTAGAATGAATGATAAGCAGGAAAGCATCCTGAAAAAGGAATCAAAGTTTAATTATTAGAGTCAAATTTAAGAATTATTAACTGCCATAGCAAACTTGTTTTGTAGATTTTAAGTCTTGCCCACACAGTGAAGTAGTGACTGAGTTGTGTGCATGTTCTCTAGGGCTGTAATTTGTATTAATGCCTTATTTGTTCTATTCCCTCCACCCCATTTAGCTGAACACTGCTTGTCTGGAATAGGCAATTTGTAGCCAGTGCTGAGGTAAAAGTTGCTTGTGTCATAAAGGTCAGAATTCTGCATTTTCCCATTCAAAAAACAACCACTCAAAACCAACAACAACAACAAAAAAAATCACAAACTACAACCAACCACCCCAACCCTCCCCCAAAAAAGAACAACCCTCTTCACAAAGGCACTACCAGCCTGTAGAAGTATCTCCTCTTGAGGAAACATTTGATAATGTAAAGGACAGGCAAGTCCCTCTGCCCTTAATTTAGAGCATTAACTTGCTTTGTGTAGTCCTGCTTCAGTGTGCCAAAAGGGGCACAATTTGACTGTTTGGACTTTAGAATCAAAATATATAATTTTTTAAAAAATCTTTTTATGCACCTTGCTTCTTTAAAGAGGACTTTAGCCTCCAGCTCACAATTTAAGTCTTAAGGTGGTTTAACTGAAGAGAATCAAGTTTAGTCTGTGTTGTGGTTGCCAGCAAGCCCTGATTAATTTTTGTTGCAAACAGGTTGAGGGGTGCTGCTTCAACTACCAGGGGCTTCTGCTGCAAACCCAGTTCCTGGGAGGAGCTGGTCTAGACACTTCCCCAGCCCGACCCTGTTCCCAGGTGGCAAGACACAAACTCGAGAAGAAATGGAGAGCAGTAATTTCAGGATGCAGAGAAATCAAGCGCTGGCAGGGGCTTGATGAAGGCAGCAGGCACAGGCACTGTCACCTCAGTGAGCTGCTGGCTTTGACCAGGGTGGCTTTGCAAAGGAGCTGGCCCATCGGTTTCAAGTGCTGATCCTGCACCTTATTCCTCTGGGACACCTGCCCCTCCATTTTCAAAGGGTGTCAGGGGTGCAGGCTGGCAGTGTTCCCCCTCATCCTGGTGTCTGGGAGGCACTGGGAGCTGGTCTTCTCAGGTCTGGCTTGTCTAGGTCTTTCTCTGTGGCCAGAAAGGCAAGGTAAGGAGAAAGGAGAGGTGGGCTAGGCACAGAAAGAAGAGGTGCAGGAGACCAGGCTGAAAAACTAGGGGGGAATGACACACACATAGTGAGGATTGTGGGGAGAGGAACAAAGCACAGCGGGACAGATTTCAAAATAAAACAAGTTTCCAAGGGAAAAGCAGGAGGTTACTTGAAAGGAAGTGCAACTGCAGGAGTTGTTTACCAAACCTGTTGCTAAAACAATTGTCAGTTTTATGTCGGGAAAGGAAGATGATAGTGTTGACTTNTCCCTGTCTAAGCTGGCAGGGGCTTGATGAAGGCAGCAGGCACAGGCACTGTCACCTCAGTGAGCTGCTGGCTTTGACCAGAGTGGCTTTGCAAAGGAGCTGGCCCATCGGGTTCAAGTGCTGATCCTGCACCTTATTCCTCTGGGACACCTGCCCCTCCATTTTCAAAGGGTGTCAGGGGTGCAGGCTGGCAGTGTTCCCCCTCATCCTGCTGTCTGGGAGGCACTGGGAGCTGGTCTTCTCAGGTCTGGCTTGTCTAGGTCTTTCTCTGTGGCCAGAAAGGCAAGGTAAGGAGAAAGGAGAGGTGGGCTAGGCACAGAAAGAAGAGGTGCAGGAGACCAGGCTGAAAAACTAGGGGGGAATGACACACACATAGTGAGGATTGTGGGAAGAGGAACAAAGCACAGTGGGACAGATTTCAAAATAAAACAAGTTTCCAAGGGAAAAGCAGGAGGTTACTTGAAAGGAAGTGCAACTGCAGGAGTTGTTTACCAAACCTGTTGCTAAAACAATTGTCAGTTTTATGTCGGGAAAGGAAGATGATAGTGTTGACTTCATTCTATTTCTGGTAGCACCAAAAGCTAGTGCCTCGATTGAAAGGTCTGTGCCATGGCTGCACAAGGGAGAGGAGCCTCCAGCACATTCTCCTCCCTCTGGAAGCTAACAGCCTGCCATCTACAGAGCATCAGATAAACTTCTAAGTTTGATAGATTTATTCCCCCTGGATTTTGTTTTGTATTATGCTAAGTGTTGATGGGGTTCTGAGCACCCTGCTCTAGTTGCAGATGCCCCTGCTCAGTGCAGGGGGGTTGGACCAGATGACCTTGAAAGGTCCCTTCCTATCTAAACCAGCCTGTGGTTCTATGAAATGTTAAATTTTCTTGACTGGATCTTATGTTTTAACTTAAATCTCATGCCATGATAAGTATGTAGCCACAAGACAGCACAACATCTATAAAAGGCATGTTTTAAGGTGCTCTGTTGCTCTTCATCAATCCTTCAGGCACCACAAACCACTGCAAAGAACGTGGCCCCTGTGACTGTGCTGACTCCATCCTGACCCTTCAGAAGATAACCAGACAGGCCCTCCCAGTCTCTGCCTGTGCCAAAGCCAGTTTGGTTACCATGTTCCAACTCTCCAACTCAACCCACGAAGTCACTTCAGCTGAAAAAAAACCCTGGTACTTGATTAAAAACCTGATTAAAGTTCTATTTCTGTGTAGTAGAAAACTGGGCAGCCAGCTTCAGCTGCTGTGGTTACCATCTGCCTGCTTCATGTTTCTAAAGTACTGTCTCATCCCCTGAATCCCAAACTAGCACCACATAACATCACCTCCTTAGGAGCAACGAGGGGGCTTGGAAAGTGCCTTTTTAAGAATTGAGCAATGCTTCTGCTGAGAAAAGTGCTTCTCAAGGCAAGAAGGGGGGGGAAAAAAAGAGCATTGAGTTCCTGAAACATTTAAAGTTTGGCTTTCGGGCGGGTTTCTCCTTTGTTTGCTTGTTTTGTTGCCTAGAAACTGACCTAAATAAGCAGCTCGGTGTAGACAGAGTGTTCCCGGGCAGGCTCTCCGGTGGCGAAGGGCTCTTTAATTGATAGGAGCGGGACCCTAAAGCAGGAAGGCAGAGTGAACGCCCAGCAGCCCCTCTGGCCAGGCAGCAGCTCAGCTGGGAAGGACAGAGACCCTCTGTTTCAGCTTCAGTAAGCACATGAACTGTTGGTCCTCTTCCATTTTGCTGTCTGGGTTGAGTGATGTGGAGAAAAAAACTTTATTAGTATTTTAACCTTAATCTGGCCAGTGATATTAACCTGTCATGGTAACAAGACAGGGAGAGCATCTCTAGGAGTGGTGAACTTGATGATCCAAGGGCTGGAACACCTCTGCTGGGAGGCCAGGATGGGAGAGCTGGGGGGGGTTCAGCCTGGAGAAGGCTCCAGGGAGACCTTCTGGGGGCCTTTCAGCACTTTCAGAGGGCCTGTCAGAAAGATGGGGACAGTCTTTTTAGCAAGGCCTGTTGTGACAGGACAAGGGGTGATAGTTTTAAGCTAAAAAAGAGGAGGTTCAGACTAGAAAGAAGGAAGAATTAGTATGCCGAGGATGATGAGACACCGACCCAGGCTGCCCCAAGAGGTGGTGGCTGCTCCATCCCTGTCCCCATTGCAGGGGAGGTGGCCAGGGCTCTGAGCACCCTGCTCTGGGTGCAGATGGCCCTGCTCCCTGCAGGGGGTTGGACCAGATGACCCTGAATGGGCCCTTCCCACCCAAACCAGTCTGTGAATCTATGAATTTAGAAACCTATGCAGTGAGATTGCACACTGCCTGTGGCCTCTCTCCCACCATGTTCTGTGGAGCATCCAAATCTCAGCTATATGAGCTGGGTGGAATGGAGAGAAGACTAGCACCAGTAACTGATGACAGCCACAAAGAAGACCAGTAAGATATTGGGGTGCCATTTCAAACCCCTTTAAGGGTCCTTAGACACATCAGAAATGGACAGATTGCACAGATACAATCTGCAATAATTCAGCAGGAGCAATGACATCACATAGCACAAATCCAGCCTCGGCTCTTCAGCTCACTGGATATTTTTATAGCATTGAGTGCCCAAAATGGTTTTGCTTGAGAGGATACCAATCTTTTTTATTTTGTTTAGAGGACTGGAGTCAGATATCAGTGTTAACACTTACTGTACAGAATAGCTAAAAACTTTTTCTTCTTTTCCTTCTGGATAAATTTTGTTCCTGGCAGTTTAGTCTTGTATATTTGGTACAAAATGAATACTTCAAACCCACAAGATTTTCTTAGTCATAATTGGATGAAAATAGCTCAGCTCTGTTTTGCAGCTTTTCATGCCTATTTTACATCTTTTCTTGTACAATCTTAGTGATGACAAACTTTGGGGAAAAATAAAAAGATCCCAAATGATCAATCTTGGTGTTCACTCTTTGGCCAAAGTCTTAACTGAATGTCTTATGTGTGTCTCACAAATAGAAATAGCCTGATTTCCAGAAATGCTGAATGTCCTCAGTTCTCAGTGACCTCAATGGATACTGAAGAGCACCCCTAATGAAATTCATTCTCCTCTTTTTTTCCTCC
>VWZY01010680.1:647-32104 GCA_013399075.1 Chloroceryle aenea | reverse complement strand
ATGGGACACTTCTTGTGTTGCTACCATCAACAGATTAGATGTAATATTGGGCTCGATGGACCCCAGCCTAACCTGGTTTGGCTGCATTTATCTGCTGCAGTGCAAGGTAACCTTGTACACATTGTATGTACCAGTTTAAATTTCCCCTAGAAGTTGGCTTATGGCTTTATGGGAAAGCATTTTACAAGTAAAGCTTCCTCAAATGTATTTAAGTGTCTCACTTTCATCAGCATTGTTGATTTAGTGGGAATTACTTAGTTCCAGAAGACAGAAAAAGGTGGTCATGCATAATACCTAAATGAAAAAAGAAAACAACTATTTGCATTACGTTTAAAGTGGTTAACTTTAAACAGCCAGAACCACAGGCATAAACAGCATTTCTCTGCTTTAATGATATGTGGAATACATGATTTTAAGTGACCTCCTACTTCTTATTTTCTGCAAACCCTTATTACAGCAGTCATGCAATAATCAACAACCCTCTTTCTTCTCCTGAAAGTCTGTCACAGTACTTAAAGAGTACATGTGGGTTGTTTTGTTTTGTTTTGTTTTTTTCCATGCTTCACAGAATCGAGAAAGAAGTACAGAGAAGGGTTGTGGTGCAAAATGCTTTGAGATAAAATTGAAACAGAGAGGCACTATGAGCCCTTCCTCAAAAACCTTGCAAGTTTATCAGCAAGTGGCAGAAGCAATCTTGGTTTAATTTACCAGTTCCACTAGGTGTCCCTGCCTACCTATGGCAGCAGTGGCACTCCCAGGTCTCGCTGGGAGATACAAACACACTTCATAAACCTATCCAAAGAAAATACAGCACTGCCAAATCAGGAGAGTGTTTTTCACAGTGTCAGCTGCCCAGCTGTGCATCACTTCATCGTGCTTTTGCCTCGCAGTCTTTCAGGGGTGCAGTATTTGCAGGCGAGGCCACTACTAGTCAACTGCACTATTTCTTGTTCATTAAATAAACTATGTATGTCCTTGGCAAATGTTTTTTTGAGACTGCAAGCTTTCTGAGACCACAGAGTTCTCAGTTAAAAGCTAGGAAGTCTTCTTTGGTGTCCATCACACTAGGAGTATCAAACAGAATAAGGCAGCATTTATTGAAAAGGACACAGATGCTATTCTTTTAATACTGTCTGAGTAAGGTTAATATATGAAAGGAATGTTTTTCCTTCTCTGTTTTTCCCATTATCTTATTTTAAAACAGTTGAAACAAATATGATTTGCTTTAAAAGCTCATGGTTGGGAAAGGACAAATTTTGCAGTATTACAGATGCAGATTTAGGGACCTTTTAGGCAGCTATAAAATATTACAGCACGTTACTTCTTAAAGAGCTCATTTTCACATTCTAATAAACAAGATTTTTTATTATGGGCATTACTAGGAGCAGCGCTTGCCCAGTGTTTCACTCTTTCCCCATTCTAGGGGCCTCTCTATGTAACCACAGTCACTGGGTGGTCTATCTTTCTTCTGGTACTGAAGGAAAAACAATGATGTTTACTTTTTAAATGTAGTGTTGCCAGTTCAATAGATACCTCTCTAACTTGATTTTTATAGAACAGACCTTCACAAAACCAAATAGTCTATTCACAGGTTGTATTTGGTCTGTTTTTTCCCTGGGAAACAACTCTTTAGTGAAAAAGAAAAAAAAAGCTACCAAAAGTCAAAAGCTCCAAACAGCAAAACCCACACCCTCTTCATGCCTAAACCTTTGGCATTTTTTATTGATGCCCAAAATGCCTAGGCATGATGGTCCCTCACTGGAATTACAATCCCACTTCTGTGAGATGGGATTTGTACAAGCTGGAGTGCCTCCCTCTGTGATGCTTCACTGTCTCTTTCTGAAAAGAGAGGGTATATTTTATGAGAATAATAAATTACACTGTGAGAGAAATAGTTCTGCCAGAAAGATTAAGCTACAGGAAAGCATTGCAATATAACACAACAGAACTCTAGTTCCCTGTCGTGTCCCCCCACCCCCCTCCAAAAAAAAGAACCGCAAAAAAACCCACCACACACAAAAATACACACAGAGGAAAAAAAAAAAAATCTCAGGTTTTCAGTATTACTGAAAGTTTGTTTCATATATGGTAGTTGAAAATACGAATATGTTATTTACAAAGCAAATTATGTTATTGAGATTGCTTTTTCAAAAATCAACAAACTGGTTTCCTTCCGTCCCCTCTCCCCATCCTTTTATATCCTCATTTGTTTTCATAGTTTCAGGTCTTTGATGCCAGGCAGGCCTGAGAAGATATTCTGTTAATTTAGTCTCCTGTGTGNGGGCTGCCCTGACCCTAAACGACGACAGTGGTGATTCTTACTTATGTACTGCACTTCATCTACAGGAAAAGGCCCCACATTTTCACTATCAAAGTCCCATTTTCCATACTTAGTTTGCTGTGGAAATTATGAAGAAATTCAGCATGTGTTTCTCAAGATTCAATAACTGATTCTTTCTAAAACATTACAACCCCTTTAAATCTGCAAGGCAGTATGGTTTAATTCCATGTTTTTCAAAGCAAAAAACACAACAGGTTTTCACTCACTCACTGCTCTTGTTGCCCTCTTTGTGTTTAATACATGCACAATAATGAAACACAGTGGAGATAAGTGCATAATGAATACTGTCAGATCTTCAATATTGAGTTTATTCAATAGATGGTCCTCAGGCAAAATAGGAATACTGAAATATTTAAGAAATCACCTTTACATAAGAAAATTTTCAACCATTGTCACAGGAAAGAAAGGAGCAATGGAGAATATGCTATTTCAGTCTCATCTTGACCTTGATTTCTTTAAGTTACCAGGAAGCAGAAAGGATACATTACACATACAATGGGATTATCTTCTTTCTATAATGTAGGTCGATGTTAGTGGTCAGTCCCAACCAAAGTATACCATAATTCACAGAAAAATTGCTCTTGACTTTCTCTCTGCTCAGCATGTTGTGCCATGCACCTGGAGATGGCCTGTAGACTGGCACTGCAGTCCAGCATGCGTCAGTACTGCCTGCACTGGTAACACCAACCGCACATGTCCCTTCCCTCATGTCACTGCTGCAGCCAGGGGAGAGTTAGGAAGGCATGATCAATTGCACAGAGTGTGGAATAAAGAGGAGATACAGTTCCCCCTTGAGCTGCAAGCTTCCCTGTGGCATGAAAAGGGCCATGGCTACTTGTTAGGAACTGTGGTAGGGTAGAAATTGTAGTAGGTAGTAGAAAGATTCCTTTCCCATCCCAGTGACTTTAATTTCCAAGAAACCTTCCATTTCCTGTATTTGCACAACAACTTCTTTGATGTTAGTATGGTGAAATGAAAGTGTTGTTGCCATTTACAAAACACAACCTAAATCTCATGTCTGAACTGGAAGCTTGTTGCTTTCTCCCACGAAAGCCAGTGCTCTTATTTTTGCTGCATGGCTAAAAGAGCATTTTTACTAACAAAAACCCCATGCACTCAGATGTTTGTCATCTTTGTGCCTTTGGTCCTGTGAGGGGGTGAAAGCTGCACTGTGGTTAGAATCATTCTTGCAGGAAAAATAAGGAATGCAATATTTATTTTTGGTTTCCATTGTTTCTTCACATGTTGTCATTAGCATACCAGACTCGGGATGGGAAGTATTACAAAGGAGAGAAAAACAAGCCCATGGACGGAGCTTATCAACCTCAGACACCACAGTCAAGCATATACAGTATTTCCTTATCATCCACTTCCTATTAGAACCACTATGGTTGATACACTGGATCCAGCTCCTAATACGTCTTTGCTGGGGATCACAAATTTGATGGCTTCAGAGTCACACCAAGAAGCCTGCTTCTGTTGATAAGCAATTATCACTGGGATGAAAGAAGATACAGTCTTGGTCTATAAGCCAGAAAGACATTTCTATTCACCTCAGTGTTATCAGTATTTTAGGGTAGTTACTTCTGAGGAAAAACACACGGGAAATTAGATTACTTGAACATATTTATCTAACATAATAAGGAATCTGAATGCAAATTAAATAAACCCACAAAGAAAGGAATCAATTATCACATTTTCATGAGCTTTAGTAACAAAATTTCTTTGCGCTTTCTGAAAGCAGAGTCAAGCTCCATATTTTAATATGGAGCTGCAGCAGCAACACTCTGAGACATGGAACAGAAGGTTAATAAAAAGTATGTATAGAGGAAAAAAAGAATGTGAAAAATATTCTATGTGCATGAAGAAAAGTACAAAGTGAAAAATTTTATACAGGTAGTACTTAGAAAAGAACAGCTAGCTAGAAACTTTATAGAGTTGCATTCAGAGATCTGGATTATATCAACACCATGTATCAAACAGTATAAATCCTCAACTTGGAAACCTCAATAAAGCTTTCAAGATTATATTTAAACATATAGTTAATGTAGGAAAAATAGTTGCACAGGTATTAGTGTATATTCACTTCCTGTTTAAAATAGTCTCCTTTCCTGTGTGCATCTCAGTAATTCCTCCACTGAGAGGTGACAATGTCTCATATAAAATATGTTACATGACCATCTTTTATCTCAAACTTCCGGTCTTCTAGGAATGAAAATATCTAAGCCTAATTGTAAACTCCAGTGCCTGCCACCAAATAAAGGGATTAAAAAACCAAACCAAACTAAAACCAAACAAAACCCCCAAAAGAAACTGTTTTCATGGAAAGATAAGGATGCTCTAAAAAGTTTTGCTGCTACAATATCTCACTCCTCCTGAGAGAAAACATTCAATGTAATCACAATTTAGACACCAATAGTCATCTCTAGCCATTTAGTGTGATAGGTGATTCCAATATGCTGCTAAAAGGAGCGGTCAATATAAGAAAAATCTGCATCTGTTTTGCACAGCTGTGGTTCTGACATGTACGACTTTGTTCTAGCCATCTTCTTCCTTGACGAAGCCCTTTCAGTAACAATGTTTACTTCAGAAAACTGATTGTACCTTTGATTGCATTTAATGATTTGGTATAATCTAGCTAAACAAGTCTTCTTGAGATGTACTGCCAGAACATCTGCAGCTCAGGCAGCAGTTTCTTACAAGCAAGGTCAGCAGCACTGAAGAACCACAGAAATATGTAAGGATGTATGTGCAAGGTAAGCCAGTATCCCAGAATCCATTCTCATTGTGGCTGTCACATTACATTTGCTAGTGTAACATTTAATACAAAGCTGTTTCTATGTTACTTTATTTCAGTTTATTTAGTTTTGCACTGCCAAAATCATAGAGATAAGTCCAGAGAAGGTGATAACTATGCTATGTAGAGGAATATCAGATGGAGGCTGTCATCTGTTTAATAATTCTCCAAAAGTGTGTTCTGAGTGTTGCAAATTTTGGCATCTTTAGAGATCATGCAGCTGTAATTGCCTAGCAGGTAACTGAGATACTATGAAGATGGCTGCTTCTGAGAATCTCTATTCCTGCAATGGGTACTCAAGCCCTAAAACTGAAAAATTAAGAATGTGCTTTGCCGCAATGTTTAAAACCTCAGATGTGGAGACCCAGTCAGTCTGGGAAACAAGATCACCTTGCTAGCCATACTAGCATCAACATACAGAACTGAAACAAGAGGACCGAACTCAAACAGAAAATGGGAGAAGCATGTAACAGCCATGGTTCCCTGCCATACAGATCTCTCTGAGTAGATTCAATGCACAGAGCCCAGGATGAAGATGTGAGGCTGCAAATATCTGCATACACTGATTACTCACACAAAGGAATGTTTCCCCAGCTCATGTGAAAAGATGGAAACCCTTTGCATCCTACAGATCTGTGCTGTTTATGCCAGCAAGGAAGCTGCTGCTTTGTCATTTACTATCACAAGAAAACACATTAAGCTAGTATGTCCTATTTTCTAAAGAAAATACTTTTTCCTTGCAGGGATTCAGAAGTCCATAGAAAATATCACCTTATTACCATGTTTTAACTTCACAAAATAAAGTCTTGTTCAATTTACAGATGGTATCTTAGTGCCTTTGTAACCAATATATTCATGTTAGCAATCAGATCTATGAATATTTTTTGCATTTAGTAGGTATAATTTCCATGAATCACTAATGGAATCAGTAGGAGGACATAATATGTATGCGAAAAAAAAATGAGGTGGTGCCTTTCAGGATCCTGGAGGGATTTCATCAGCACAAACCAGCCTGTTTCTTTATGCTACAAAGCCAGGTGTTTTCTCCCAATTAGGAATTTCACAGCAATCTGTAATGCAGTTGTAAGAAGCTACAGTAGATTTTTGTTTTGTGAGCATTATTAAAAAAACCCCAACAAACTAACAAAAACCTTGTTTAGCAAAGCTGAAACTGAGATGTCTGGAAATAAAGTTGTTTCTTAGCCTGAGAAACTAAGTAGCTCAGCTCATACAGCCATTTCCCGCCATTCCTCCCTCCCCCTCCCCCCGATTTAATGCAAGGTAATAAGTAAAAATGCTCAGGTCCTACATTGTCTCTAAAACACTGAATAAATTGAAAGATAATTAGTTCATTAATGGTCTCAGAGCTTACCAGTATTTCATCATAAGAAGAAAGGAGTAGAAAAAATTTAGTCATTTTAGAGCTTTGGTTCAAGTCATAAATGGTAAACAAGATCTAGTACTTGGGATTCTCATTGACTTCAATCAGCTTTAGATCAAGGATCACACTAAGCTCCTTCACACCCAGGTCTGTAAACCACATTCTCTTTGTGAGGTATAATCATATACACTTAAAAGTGGAGTGATTTGTTGAGACTGAGAACTCTACCTAGGCATAACTGCAGATAAGGGGTAACCTTTTCTCTCCCTCTATTACTCAACACGGAAAGAACCCACAGTGATCTCTTTAAATTATCCATACATTTCTATTACAGTAGCCATCTATACAGTAGCCATTTCTATTTTGTTTCCTGCCACCCATCAAATATCACCCCTTTGTGGCGGTAATTGATCAAGGGTTGGACTCGATGATCTCTGAGGTCCCTTCCAACCCAGCCTATTCTATGATTCTATGATTCTATGATAATATCTGACACTTCCAAATAATTGCTCTACAGGTTATTTAAACACCTCTTCAGCAATACATTTGAGGAAGAAGAGTCTTCATGTATGCTTATTTTTCCTGGCTGGGTATACCTCCATTACAGGAAGGATGTTTATCAATCTGCAAGAGTTCCCTGTATGTCCCTTGGGACATACAGGAAAAGACAAGATTATATCATCGTTATTCATATTAAAAGGGCAACACTACAAATTCACTGACCAGCTGCAATGTTGTGCATACACTGTATCAGCACATCCAGCACAAATAGCTTTCCCATCATCTGTGGCTATCTCTTGCCTGCTTGTATCCAGGGATGGCCTATAGCTGGCTCACAAGAGAATCTCACGGCTGGCTTCTCAGACAGTAAATTTTGCAGCAGCTTCAAGAAAACAATATGTGGAAGTGAGCAAGAAAGTGTTTTTCCAATAGTATTGACTCAAAGATTGTACATTGTTTTGAGGCATCTTTCTTAGCACATTACAAAGAGCACTATAAGGTGTCTATCTCTAAAATGGCAGAGCTGAAAGTTGCCCTCCCTTCCCTGGTGCTTGATACAATGACCAGGCTCACATGCCAGCAGGGGCACATACACACTTTTCACAAATGTCATTCTTTCCATCACGAGTTTCCTTGTGCCAAGCATGCAGCTGCTAGTCAAAATATTTTTCAAATTTACTCCCTTCTGTGTGCAGCAGGAAGGTAGTAGTTACTATTTTTCAGCTAGCTGGGTACGTTAAAGAATGCTTCTGGGACTCTGTCTACTCTGCTTTCTTGAGTATACCAAATGCCATTGAGCCATGGGAATTGCCATTATAGTGCAGTAGGTAAGGAAAATCTGAAACCATCTTTTGGTGCAACAAGAAAGAAAAGATACTACCTATATGAAAGTTCACATGACATAGACTGGTGAGTGTCCACCAACTCCACACTGCACACACAAAAAAAGGAATCATCTAGAGGAATGTAGAAGGGATTAAATGAGGAATTTATTTATTTAAAAAAAAACATGAAGTACTCAGTACTGTTAAAGTAAGTCTTCAGAACATGGCTAACACGTTCTCAGAAAATAAAGAAGCCCTTTGTCACTAACATTTATACTACGAATTATATCATAACCATCTTCGATATAGGTGTTGCACTTTGAATAAGGCAAAACCAAAGCATGCTGGTTGTGACATCTCAGGCAACAGCGCTGTGTAAGCTGAAAGCTTGTGTATCCCATAAATGCTTTACAAGGCAGAAGATCAGATGAATTAGCAGGTGGAATTCCACAGCAGGATCAGCTCAGTAGCCATTTACAGGGATGTTGGCATCACAGCAAAGCAACAGTGATTAGAACATTTTCCACTGATATCACTGTTACTCTTGAATAGTTGTTCTTTTCATAATAGCAGCACAGAAGTAAAACAAGATGTCTGAAGTAACTGCAATTGCGCTATCATGTTAAACCTCATTTCACCACAGCTTTCTGAACATGATCTTCCATTTTCCAAGACATATGAATGCAATAAAGCTGAATAGGATTCTTACAAGCTCTCTAAGCGAATCCATCACTGAAGTCTGTGGAGTTATGCCAAAAATAAACCTAGAGCCTGAATTCAATCATAAGTGAATGATTTATTCAAGTTATTAAATAATGTACTGTAAATACACCACTTTCAAAAACAAATCACTTACAAGAAATCTGTTATTAAGAGAATCAGGTTGGAAGGATACCTGACAACTTCATGTAAATATGTGTTCCTGATTTGCAGGTATTTTAAAGAAGAATCATTAAATTAGAAATTCATTTCAAGCACAGGTATCAGACTGCATTTAGTGAATGGGATGGAAATAAAAGGGGAGAAATTGGGGCGCTCATAAGGAAGCAATTCTGCACAAACAGAATTTTAAAACATAAGAGGTGGGTGAAGGACATACCATGCATTTCATATTAGAAGACTTGTTTGTCCTTGTTATAAAGAAAATAAATCTGCATTACATGAATGCAAATTATTACTTTATGGGAATGACAAAGGAGCACAAGTATGAGGTTCTGTTAACTGCAGAATATAGATGAAAAGCTTATGAGTGTCTGGCCTCAATACCTGGAAGTCTGGTGTGGTATGTTGACCCTGGCTGGGTGCTTGCCAAAGCTGCTGTATCACTACTCTCCTCAACTAGACAGAAAATTATGACAAAAGGCTCGTGGATCAAGATAAGGACAGTGAAAGACCCCTCACCAATTACTGTAAAGGGCAAACCAGACTTTGCTTAGGGATATTAATTAATTTTTTTACCAATCAAATCAGAGTAGAATAATGAAAGAAATAAATCTTAAAGCACCTTCCCCCCCACCTCTCCCTTCTTAGACTCAAATTTACTCCTGATTTTCTCTATATTTTCCATTAAAACACATGTAGAAATAGAACTTCCAAAATTAAATAGTCCTATCAGTAATGCACAGTTACCATCTCTTTTACATTATGAATGTTTACAGGAATATCTTTCACATTTTATCTGTCAAATTTCTGCTTCAGGACTGTATTATCTGCAAAATGGATGGTTGCCGGTAGCTGATTCTCTGAACACTGCCAAGCAGGAGAGGATGAAGGCAGGGATTCTGGACTAGGTTAATGGAAGAAAAACTTTGTTCTGAATGAAAAGAAAAATATGAAGTGCAACTGGGTTTATCTTGGACAGGTCCTGAAACACCATACACAGTATGTGTAAAAAGGCAAAAGGCTAAAAGGAGTGTTTCCTCTTCTATCAAGCAGATCTTAAGATGCAGTCAGGAAACTCGTGTGAAAGCTTACAGAAGAAAACAGAAGATACTAGTAAGCAAAGTAGGAACCACCCTTGTGAAGATCTTGGAATATATCTTTTTTCCTATTTTCTATTTTCAGTCCTTGGATAAATGCTTTAGTAAATGAGGTGCCAGTGTGGGCATGCACATTTTGAGGAGTACCTTCACTATGAGGAATCTATTGGTATCATTTGTTTTGTTTTGAGAGGATACATTGTTAGAGGGGCATGGAGGTGATCATCCTGATTCAGATCCCTTAATCTTTCCTTTTCTTTTCTGCTATTGTGACGTTTTGTGACACTTGCAATGGAAGGATGTGAGAATAAAAATCAAGTAAGAGGATGATTCTTTAGAATCCTTAGTGCTCCTTTTAAGGTACTGTTCTATCAAGACTTATTGTCCCAGCTGTAGTTAAAATAATTATAGAGCAATTACAGTCTAATGAGGAAGAATGGTGTGATCTACTCAAAATGAGTAAGAAGGAGAAAGTGGTATTCCTTAGGACTCATAAAACCACCTAATATGCATGTTGCCATCCTACAAAGACAACAAGAAATCTAATATATTTAGTAGCTAAAAAGACCATCCAGTGCTAAATATTTTCAATGCACAGGGAGACAGAGAGCTCCTGCCTCAAAGGTCTGTTCTGAAAGACTGAAAGGCTGGTGCACAGAATCTGTGATACAGATTAAAAATGCTGCTTTCTTTTCCGTCTTATAATTTTATACTATTTAAATCCACAAAGTGGTCAGAGTAATAAAATTTTCAAAAATATTCCAGGACTTATATTTGCAAAGATAGGTTCAGCACTTAGGAGGTGATCTCACATTGATCAGAAGGGGAAGAGTGAAATAAGGAGGGTTGTGTGATGTTCAGGAAGTCTTCAGTTCTTAAGTGCTGAATGTCCTTTTGAAAATGGGATTATGGTTCATAAGCGATTAGGTATTCGTGCACACTGTCAGCTGTAATGCAATACTTGAGATACTTGATCTGACTCCCATGGGTAGAAGTACAGCTAAAACAAAGGGCAGAATTCTTAGTGCTATATTGCAGCTCCAAGTGCAAATATACCTTAGTCAGATAATGATTTTCAACACTTATTATTCAGTACAGCTGATGATCTGGATCACGATAGATGCAAACTGATACCTTGTTAAAAACTTGAAAATCATGGTTGCTCACCCAAATTACATAAAGGAAGATTCTCATGAAATGTATGGGAAATCTCATTTCTGCATGGACTCAATGACATTTTACAGCACTTTTGCTCTCTGATTAGCATTAAGTTGAATTTCAAAGTGTAGTAAGCACACCATTAAACCTATGAATTTCTGGATGAAGATCAGTCTATAGGAATGATAAAGAAATAAACCTTGTAAAGTAAAAATAATGTTGTGCATTGTATGCATAAACCCCCTCCTCTCTCCTCCTTTCTGCTTTCCTAAAGGTTTTTTAATCAGTTATACTTTGGATCATGACTTCTAACCCCTTGAATATAAACTGACATTGCATTCCTTTGTGGCTGCATTTTAAAACACCTCCTGGACACCCTGAAGAGCAGAAGCAAAACACAAAGAGAAGAAACATCTAGGGCTGTAGATATCTAAGTCACTTGGTGTCAAAGGTGACTGCAGTGCATTCTCAGCATTCTTTTTTGTTCCTTTTAGATCACGCAGACATCCCAATGATGAAATAATTTACTTACTTGGGGTTACAGCAATTGGTAATGATCAATACATTGCGCAATCAACAGCCTGAACTAATTAGTTCTGCTGCTTAACATCACCACTGTGAGAACATCATTGTTTATTACAGCTCACAGGCAGTAATAATTTTACATAAAATGAGGATTTTTTTTAACTCAATTGCTTTCATGCTTTAGGCTGATGAGAATAATCATCATGCAACAATTACTTGCAACTCTGCAGATGATACTCAACAATTCAGATCACCTAATATACTGTATATACATTTTTGTAGGGGTGAAGTTTTCCTTGTACACTTTTTAAGAAATAAGAATAAAAATCTGTTTCATTGTCTTCTTTATCCCTGTGCTTAGAATTCTTATTATAATCAAAGGACTTAACAGTGCTTAATAGCAGGACACTTTTCAGTTATCAGAGGAAATAATTTAGAAACTAAGGATGTAGAAGGAGGATTGAATAAACAATTGTGACCTACTAATAAGGACACAAATGAAATAGTTAAATCCACTGGGCACTAACTTGGTTTGAGGATTACTTATGAATAGTTCAAGCTGTACCCATTTTAACTCTTGGCAGCTGAAAATAATCCAGTCATTTTTTTCAGCAAATAGGTATAATAAACACTATATTTAATGCATTCACCTTTTGTTCTGCTAATAGCAGCTGACTATAAATACAGATCTCATCCCAAAAGATTTGCACCTGATGTCCATTTCAACATTAAAAATAATGCTAGATAAGCTTGTAATTGACACCATGAGCAATTTTTTGCTCAACTAAAGGAAGCAAAGCATGCATGAATTTGAAAAGTGCTTAAATGCATCAGTGATGATTTGAGAGTGAGGGGGTCAAATACAGGATTTAAGCATAAATTATCTTCAGAAAGAGGCAAATTTACAGACTTCTGCACTAGAGAAGAGAATTTTTGGCTGAGTTCTCTGCACAGATCAAATCAGTGATTTACTAAGTATTCAAAATTGTAAGGTAGGTGAAAATTATGAAGACAAATGTTTGGGAGAAGGAAGCAAAGGATTTCACAGAGTAATCAAGAATGCTTCATTATTTGAGTATATTTTGTTGGATTTGCTCCTTTCCCTACTGTGCTTCTCATAGATGCATAGAAAGAAGGTTCAGGAATCGTATTTCTAGGCAATGGGACATCATGCAAGGAGATCCAGAAATCACATTAAAAATTATTAAATCAAAACTTATGTTGGTGCTAAACAGGAACAGATGAAAGAACAGAAAGAACAGGAAATGAAACTGTTAACAGAGAAGACAGTATACGGACTTGAAAGTATGATAAAGAGCTTTCCAAAGTCTTTAAGTCTAATGTGGGAACTACTCTTTGTAGTGGCAATATTTTGAACATACTGGAGAACAGCATCTGAGAAACTCAGACTGGTATGCTAGTAACTTTGTGGTGAGAGAAAAGTCCTTTTGACAGAGGAGAATAAGGAAAAGAAGTATTTAAGGGATAAAAAAGAAAGCAAGGCCCAGACTGGTTTGAATGTATGGAAACAGCTGAGGACAGAAATGACAAAGAAACATGTACCACATCAGGTCTTCTCTGTAGTGGTGGCACTAAGACGTCGATGACCAAGATAACTTGCTTATCACAAAGGAATACATAGCGAGAGGAAATTACAACAAAGTGTCAAAGTGCAATATAAATTATTTGCTTAAACTGTGGCTCTGCATATTGAAAGTTTTGTTTTAATGATGCTGAGTATATGAACCCAGTATTCAAGATGCAACCTCATCAGTGCTAAGTACGAGGGCACAATCACTTCCCTACTCCTGCTGGCTATACCATTTCTGATACTGGCCACAGTGCTCTTGACCTTNGTTAGTCAAGCAGAATCTGCCTTTTGTAAACCCATTCTGACTGGTCCTGGTCACCTGATTGTCCTGTTTGTGCCGTGTGATAGCACTGCAGATGATCTGTTCCATAACTCAGCTTAGCTGGTATAGCTCAGACCACATTGATCACTGGAGCTGACCAGAGAATTAGTAACAGAGATTTTCAGGTTCATTTTCTCTCAGACAAGTGTCAGATCCATGTTATCCTCAGACTTTAGCACAGGTAATCTTAAAATCCTATTAAGCTTTAGTTTCATTACATATTCCAGTAATTAGTTTTATTTACAGTTTGATAATGAGCAGGTAATGCATAGGTTTGGGGAGATTGTGCCAAATGGTTTCATCATGAATACTTCTATTAAAAGTCATGCTGCTCCATCATTTTTTTTATGTTTTACACTCATGGGACTATANGTTCAGGACCTGGCACTTGGCCTTTATGAACCTCATCCCAGTAGCCTCAGTCCATCATTCCAGATGGCCTGATGCCTCTTTNGAGATTTTCAGGTTCATTTTCTCTCAGACAAGTGTCAGATCCATGTTATCCTCAGACTTTAGCACAGGTAATCTTAAAATCCTATTAAGCTTTAGTTTCATTACATATTCCAGTAATTAGTTTTATTTACAGTTTGATAATGAGCAGGTAATGCATAGGTTTGGGGAGATTGTGCCAAATGGTTTCATCATGAATACTTCTATTAAAAGTCATGCTGCTCCATCATTTTTTTTATGTTTTACACTCATGGGACTATACACTCTCCTTTCCAAAACTAAAACAAGTATTCAGTGAAATATATTTCTTTTATCTTGACTTTACTGGCCTTAGAATTGACACCAAGGTAAGATAAATGCTTCTTTCAAAGTCCTAAAGGAAGCCTACCTTTAAGCCAAGAAATCCATATTTTGTAGTTTCAGCACAGTGTGCTAATCACCAAGAACTCTTTTTTACTATTAGTCAAGTGGCCTGCTCTTACGATTATTGCTTTATTTCTTTTTTAGAGAAAAGGTTTGTTATACAGCCCAAATTAAAAAAAAATAATAAAAAAAAAGATGTTGTCACCTGGAAGCCTGGAAGCCTTTTGCATTCCCTCAATTAAAAAGACCACAAAAAAAAAAAAACACAAAACACAACAACAAAACACAAAAGCACTGGTCAGTGAATTTGTCCTAAGTGACTTTGTATTTTTCTTCTGGTTTGCTCTTCAGAGAGATTTATGTAGCTGGACTAAAGCAGCTTACTGTGAGCTGGCAGGAATTCTTTATAACATGGGCTTTGAACTGGTGACTTTTACTGCAAAAATCAAAGAGTTTCTTAAAATTTGATCCAAGAAATACCCTAAAAATACATAAACTCGATTAGTCATAAAGCAGTCATTTTCTCAGCTCCTAAGTGAGCCAGCTAGGAAATGCAAAGTGCTTTCCCCTTTATTTATTTATTTATTTATTTTTTAATTTGGCCAGTACTTGCAAAGCTTTTATGACACTTAAGACTCAGTTTTGAGACTTACAAAGTTTATTCGTGACAAAAATGCTGTGCAGGTGGAAATGGGACTTCTGACCACTGTCTGACAGAGAGCACATACACATTCTTCGTTAATTGCAATACTGTACTGGTATTTTATATTCTTCTTAAAGCTGCTGCTTTTCCTCCTGAAAATTCTAGGCTTTTACTCAGCTGCTATTTATGGAAAGACAAAGGGAAAAATGATCCTTTTCTTAGTAATAAATTATTAATTTTAAGAACAGTTTATTTTAAAAAGCTTTAAGATTTTTTTTTTGTGTATTCTTTGTGTGTGTTAAGAAGCATAGAATAGTATGTACTATGTAGGTGTCATGAGAATTTTTTAAAATTATTTTTTTTTCTGTTGTAGCAAATATTGTAAGCTAACTCCTACCTCTTTGAAACTTTGTAATACTGCTATTTAAATTATGGAGGTTTTTTGTGGTTTTTTTTTTTTAAATTTCTAATTTTTGTCAAGGCAGTTTGATTATTCAAAAGTTAGCTGAATTTATCTAAATCCCTAACTGGCTAATTTGTAGCTTCAATAACTATATGTAATTATTTTGTATAGAAAATGGGACATAGTGGTCTGTAGCTGTAGATGAGAAACAGTAGAGCTAGAAAAGCCTTCCCAGATAAAAGTTTTATTTTCCCTATTGCTTAAAGCATTTTTATTAATTTAGTTATCTGGTAAGATTTAATGCAGTCATTAATAATAATAATTTATATTTTTATTTTATATATCTTCCAGACAGTGTTTGATACAATAAATAATATAACCTTTTATGCCTTAATAATTTATTTGAGAAAAGTGAGGTTCTCATACACCTGTTGAGACATACTTCCTTATGTTCTCTTTTTCCTATGAATTCATGAGAAAAAAAACAAGCTAAGCAGTCTTATATAACCAAATAAAGCAGCTACATATAAATCCAAATTATGCTTATTTTCAGAGCATTGTGCTTCACTAATTAGTATAGCTTCATTTTCACAGAGGCCATTACCAAACAAAACTCTAACCTATTTAGTGGTTATTTCTTCACTGTTACAAATTCCTCCTTCTGTGTTAACGTGAAAAGCATACAAATGAACTTTGACATGTCTTGATTATATATTTGGAGAAAACACTTTCTTTCTGAATTCTGAAAGTGAGGATACATACGATAATATATATGCACATCTTTTACCCAGGTTGGAGCCAGAGGTCCCACAAGCAAGCTGCTTAAGTGCTCAGAAAGGCAGAAGGTAGGAAAAGCTAGTAGATAAAAAAAAAATTGTCAAGAATTTTGTCCAGGTATTTTTTAAGCAATTGCCCTGTTTATATATATATATATATTTAATACTGTATTGAACTAGTTATCTTGAAATTGGCCAGCCGCTACAGAAAGGCAAAGAACACAACCAGGGAAGACATATGTGAGCTTTTAAGAAGAATATTGGCAATATTTGCTAATATCACAGGTGATAAGAACTTGTTGCAATTTTTTAATCATATAAAGATTTTTAAAAGTGTCTTTCAGTGCAGTACTCCTTTGTTTTCTGCTACAAAGTGTTCTAACTAATCTGCTTTAACAAGTACTAGCTTTGCAGTATTTGTATACACGTTGAACATGCATGTGCATGTTAGCTATTTCTTATTTGCTCTTGCCCTAAAAAAAAAAAAACTATGGTGTATGCAGTGGCTTGTGATGAAGGGAAAGATCATCACCTCCTTAAAATGTGAAAATGTTACAGGCAAATAAAAAAACCACACAAATCTGCAAATGTTGAGGTACTAAAACTGTCACCTCTATAATCTTTTTTTTTTTTCCGGTTTTGAAAATCAACCTTACATTTCATATAAAACAAAAGCTTTTCTACCTGATAACTTCAGAACCATAAAGAAAAATGTTACTGAGAACACGTGAAGCTACATTCCTCTGTAGTGATGAACGGATAATGCATAATATACACAATTATCAAACTGCAGCTGGAAAAAGCACTGGGTTTTTCAAATTCTGTGAATCATGGATTATACCTTAAGACTTTTTTTTTCCTTAATTTATCAATTTTACTGGCCTTTTTACAGTACTGAATTGCATAATGAAAAGTGTAGCTTGTTAGAAAGAACTGTAGGAAGTCAGAGAGATAGGGCTATATCTATGTCTACTTTGACCAAGAACAGCTATGACTTCTTACTGCTGTGAAATTCATCAAAATTTAGGTAATGTCTGAGTGTTTGACATTGCCATAAGAATACTGGTTTGGATGCATGTTCGTGGAAGGTACCAGACTGAACAAAATATCAGCATTTACTTTCAGATAGTTAAATAAGATTTACACTTTATGTTCTCTTACTGTGACTTCTCTATTATGATATGCACCCTTTGCACTTACGTCTCCAGGATGCGCCCACATAGTCTGGTAAACTGAAAATACGAGCTAGTCACACAGATAGAAAGGTTGACTCTGAGATATACACAAATACATTTGCTTGGGAATGAATGGATGGCTCTGTCCAGTGACCTGCCTCTCTGCGGAGTAAAGCACACATGGGAGTTGAGTCCTGGAGAAGAAAGAGATGTATTGCTGCTTTCTACCATCTTGCTCTTTCTTGCTTCTACTGTTGTGCTTAGCAGAATGCATGTATTCCTCAGAAACTATTATATTTGCACTATTCTCCCGTGATCTACCTACAACTCCACTCACAGTCTCCACTGTCACAGTGACAGTGTCCTTTGATGTCACAGCATATTCTCTGCATTTACATCTGCGTGTGTCAGGAAAGAACATTCCTCATAATTTCCCTCTCTCCCTCTCCTAACAAGTATCAGCAATTACATGGTCAACTACTTTGAACAAATTTGTGAAGGTGGCTCTAATTAAAGAAGTATAATTGCCCATTATTCCAATAAATTCATATTAGCTGATTACATGGCTCAGAAGCACAGAGTCGGGTTTTTTGTGTGTTCGTGTGTGTCTTCATGGACATGTGTGATTTTTGCCAGGAAAATATTACAAAAACACACTCTTTTCATCTCTCCCCGATGAGGTTTCAGAGTTGATTTGGGCCACTCTGAGACTACTACACCACTATGTAGGCTGCTTATTCACAGACTCTCATGCCATTAATAGAGTGAGCAGTTTGTCCCACACTGTTCTGTCTTCTCCACTAAACAAATATTTGATGTGTAGGATATATACAGGCTATGAAAAACTTCTGTAATTTGGCATTTGGCATATGGAGGATGAATTTCTGACTTCCAGTGCGACCTTATAATGCTCATGAGTGAAATATGGTACTGACTGTAAAAAGGTATGTACTGAAGGAGTATGCACATGCATGAAGACTTCTGTGTTTAATACAAATATTTCCTGAACTGTGAATACCCATTATGTTATTTACGATTAACATGGTACAAAAAGTCTTAGCTTCCCAATATCTGTTAAGAAATAGAGTATAAGTATAATCTAAAGGGAGACTGTGAAACATACCAGAGAACATAAAAAGCAAGGGGGATAACCTTAGCTTTTTACCCAATGGTTTCAGCAGGAAAAAAACAGATGTACTAGTAAAAATGCTCTGAGCAATCAGTGCTGGTTATTATTTAATTTCTTTTTGAAGTTATCTTATTCTGCTGGGCTTCAGAGACCTGCATGACCAGTAAGAACTGCCTTCAAAAATCTCATTTTTATATAAGAAAATAGACAAGTTTTAATTTCTAGTGATGCACAGATTTGGAGGTTGCAGTTTGTAGCACTTATTTTTCATAAACATCTCTACTGAGAAATGGGGAAGACCTTATTTTTTAATTTACATGCATTTTTCATTTACTATAAAATTTGGAAAGACAAAACCAGATCAAATAGACAAACCTAGCTGAAATGATGCTGGGGGAATGCAGAAGATATTTGCTAACCATTAGGAAGTAATTTCACAAAGATCAAATAATAACAGTATAAATCCAAGGGGCAGCGTGGTATATCAATATTGAACTTCGAGCTAGAGTCAGTTTTACTAAACTGACATAGCTCCAGTAGATGGGATATAATCTCATCAAAAACAATCCACCCTCCCACTCTGAAGTCTGCAAAATTCCTTTGAGAAGCCACATGCTGCTGCTGTGCTTCGTGGTGGTTATTTCCAGAGGCTGCAAGCAGCTTCGGGTCAGAGCCTTAACCTCCCCATCCCAGATTCCATTCACATAGCTGCTTCTGCTACAAAATGCAATTGATAACTTGGCCACTCTTTATGACTAGGTAACTATCATTGAACCCTCTATTAAAGGCAAAATTGCATGCCCGTCAGGATTATAATTATGATTATGATTACTACTACTACAACTACTATATGCTTATTGACCCTGTAGGCCAATTCCTTTGTTATTCACCATCAATGTTTTATTCTTCTGGGAATCAATGGTGAGACAAAATTACTGCTACAACTGAGAGAAATTCAGTATGAATCAACTATGATAGATAACTGTGGCCATGCAGGTCCAGGGTGACTACAAGAGGGACACACTTTTGATTGATGCCACTCTAGAATGAAATGTGAAGAAATATCTCCAACCAGAAGGCTGGGTGGAGCAAAGCATAGCAATGCTAACAGATGCTACTAGCTATGTAGTAATCTGAGGACAATTCAGGTAATATCCATCTCTTCTCAGACATGCTCTGCAGCTGTTCACAAAAGACCTTACATGTCATATGTCATATGCATGGAAATGGGAAAGTGCTGGTGACTGAAGAAAAAGTCATTTAATTTTCAGTTCCTTGTCATGCCAGGACTAAATTCTATGTGACTGAACTGAATACATTTGAGAGGAGCAGAGGCCACTGTGAGTTACACTTGGAGAAGAGCCCTGGGACAGAGGCTATGTATCCCATAATTTTATCACAGCTACAGCTCTACTTACTGGATGCAGGTAGCTTAAAGACAAACAAAACTTCTTTCCTGCTTTACGCCTCTATCTATCTATCTATCTATCTCCTTCACCATTTTTTTTTTCTAGTCCTTTTATAGTTTTCTTTGTAAGGCTCCCCTAGGTGACACTTCATCACAGCTGCCATAGAAATCTGTTTTTATATATGCCCCTAAATGAAAGTCAGAAGTCTGCCTTCAATATAGGCCCCTACTGAGTCATAATATCAGGTAGGCACTGAAGATTTGCTTTAACAGGTTTAAAATTTTTAACTCTTTGAAAGAGGGCAGAAGCTCAAACATTCTCACCTGCACTCCCAATGTGATTTTTGAGTGTTCGTACAGGTTTGTACAAGGTTGATATCTTTTGTAAGAGCGGAACAAGAGCAGTGTTATCAATTCTGTGATTTTGTTTGTCTGAGTATTTGATACACAGGCATCCTTTTGTCTCAAGTGGAAAGTCTTTCACATACATCAATATACCTAGGAAATTGATATTCTGGATTCAAATAACACAGACTTTTCATGATAACAGGGAATGCATCCAGCAACAAAACTTCACATACTGTTTTCAATAGTTACTTATATTTGGACACAAATAGACCAAGGCAAAACTTTGAATCTTCAACCCGACTGACTGAGCTGGGATAGTAGGAGATTGTCTCCAACTTCATACTGAAAGTATGTCTTCTGAATAACAGAAGAATCAAACTATCTCCAGAAGACTGTGCACCTGCTCAAACTTGTAGGCAATTCAGACTCATTGCTGCGCCTTTATGTCTCTCATGAATAATCAACCATTTTCTGAAGTTGCAATTCCTCATGTCATCCCTCTCTCCAAGGCAATGTGGCTTCCATACTAGAAATAGTGAAATGTATTTTACCCAGTTTAAAATTTCAAGAATATGGTCATTAAAATCAAGCATCTCTGAGTACTTATGTTTTGGTTAATTGAACCTCTCCAACTTTCTGTCCCTTAGGTCTTGTGCTAAAAGTTCAGAAAGTCTCACAATAACATGAATACATTATTCCTTAAAAATACCAGGATAGACCAAAACCACTCCCATTCCGAGCTTGCTGTCATTTTTCATCTAATAATACATTTCCCATTTGTGCTTTTCTGATGTCAGGTTGCTTCAGAAAGAAATTGTTTCAAACTCTAAGATGCTCTTATTCTATGTAAGGGACATTTCTTGGTAGGGAAAATGACTTGCTGTATAATTCTTTAAAGTTCCCTTGATTCCTTAGCTATTATGTACATATCCCCAATGCATATATAGACAAGTCTACTTTGCACTCAATTTTGCATAAAGATCAAGACCAGCAAAGAATATTTTGAAGGAGAAATAGCTACATTCATTTAGACACCCAAACTCTCATTTAATTTGAAGAAATCAAACTTCTAAAGAAAAACACTAAGTAATCAGGAATACCAGATTCAAGATTGACAGGGTACATTTTTGGCTTCATGTATTACGACAGCTTCTAATTACATAATACATTTCCCACAAAGAATATTGACCACTGAGTAAACAAGCAGGAAATGCTTCCTTTAAGAGCATCTTTTCTGTCTTTTGTCTTGACTTTAACTCTTTAGAGAATGTGGATCCCTATTAACCTTGGTTGCCAACATACTCAAGAATTGCTCACAACACAAGCATTTTTTTTCTGTTAAATCTTTTTAATGGGTCTGTTTAACACAGGGACAATATTTTGAATGTATATTTTATTTATGAAATGTAGCTCCTGTTCAGACAATCTGTATCCACCTATCAGAAATCCCTGATTAGATTTTGTGCTTGGCTGCACTTCTACATCAGCTTTTATTTCCAGTTTCTACTCTGTCCTTTATGCTTGTGCACAGCCAGTCTCAGACTCTACCTAACACTCATGTGTGTATCATCTTGTCCCGTCTTGTGCTCTTAGTTCATCATTACTGTTCCTTGCCTCAGAAGGGGTCTTCTCAAAGTAGGAGAGTAACTGCTGAAGTGGAGGGACAACACTGGGAGAATGGGGGAAGTACCTCATGGCAGATGGAGCTGAACTTGTGCCCACAGAGTTGTTGCCTGATGAAAATGGTTGTTGGCACATGTTCAAGTGAAAGCACAGCTGCATGTTTTCTCAGTGTTAGCTGACAGAGGCAAAAATCAATATTTAACAGTACTGGTGATCTAGTTTTCCAGTTTACTGTCTGGGCCTATTTAATTTAAGAATATAGACAGAATATGTCACACAAGCTTATAAATACACAGTGTTCTGGTCCTGCCCATAACCAAGCATTACTTCCATTATAATCCCTGGAAATGTTTAGAATTTATTTCTGATATGAATATTGCCTTGTATTCTTTCCACAGTTCTCTCACAACCTATCTTAAAACAAGATAACCTACCCTTGAAGGCTTCTTTCTGCTACAGAGAGTCTATGGAAGGGAAGCAAAAAAACCCCAAGGAGCTACAGACCAGTCAGTCTCACCTCTGTGCCAAGTAAAGCCATGGAGCAGATTTTCCTGGTATCTGTACTAAGGCACATGAAAAATAGTAAGGTGAACAGTGACAGACAGCATGGATTCACTAAGGGCAAATCCACCCTGACTGATTTGGTAGCCTTCTATGACAGAGTTACAACTCTGCTTGATAAGGGAAGAGCAATTGATGTAATCTACCCGGACTTGTGTAAAGCATTTGACACTGCTCCACATGACATCCTTGTCTCAAAGATGGAGATACACGGACTTGATAGATGGACCACCCAGTGGATAAAGAACTGTCTATAAGGTCGCACTCAAAGAGTTCTGATCAATTGCTTGATGTCCAGGTGAAGACCAGTAACAAGGGGAGTACCANCCCGGACTTGTGTAAAGCATTTGACACTGCTCCACATGACATCCTTGTCTCAAAGATGGAGATACACGGACTTGATAGATGGACCACCCAGTGGATAAAGAACTGTCTATAAGGTCGCACTCAAAGAGTTCTGATCAATTGCTTGATGTCCAGGTGAAGACCAGTAACAAGGGGAGTACCACAGGGATCTGTTCAGGGTCCAGTGCTGTTCAAAAGCTTTGTCAGTGACACGAACATTAGCATCAAGTGAACCCTCAGCAAGTCTGCCAATGACATCAACTTGTGTGTTGCAGTGGATTCACTTGATGGAAGGGATACCATCCAGAAGGACCCTGACAAGCTTGAGAAATGGCCCAATGCAAACTGCATGAGGTTCAACATGTCAAAATGTAAGGTCCTGCATCTCAGCTGGGCCAGTCCCAGGCATAATTACAGACTGGGTACAGAGTGGGTTGAGAGTAGTCCTGAAGAAAAGGACTTGGGGGCATTGATTGATAAGAAGCTCAACATGAGCTGGCAGTGTGCTCGTGTGTCTCAGAAGGCCAGCCATATCCTAGGACACATCAAGAGGATTTTGGCAAGCAGATCAAGAGAGATGATTCTCCCCATTTACTCTGCTCTTGTGAGACCCCACTTTGAACACAATGACAATGTCCACTTCACATGTCCCCACCATAACAGGGACATAGATCTGTTGAAATGAGTCCAAAGAAGGGCCACAAAGATGATCCAATAACTGGAGCACCTTTGCTATGAGGATAGGCTGAGGAAGCTAACTTTGTTCAGCCTGGAGAAGACTCCAGGTGGACCTTATAACTGCCTTACAATAACCTGAAAGGAGCCTGCAGGAAGGCTGGAGAGGGACTCTTCACAAGAGTGTCCAGTGATAGGATGAGGGGAAATGGTTTTAAACTATAGGAAAATAGGTTTAGATTGGATCTTAGGATAAAGTTCTTCAATAGGAGGGTGGTGAGACTCTGGAATAGGTTACCCAGAGGGGTTATGAATGCCCCCTCCCTGGTGGTGTTCAAGGCCACATTGGAGAAGGCCATGAGCAACCTAGTCTAGTTGGGAGGCAGACCTGATCATGGTGGGGAGGTTGGATTAGATGATCTCTAAGGTCTCTTCCAGTCTAAGCCATTCTATGATTTTGTGATTCTATGACTTTGCATAAATTATTACAGGTCACTTACTCTCATCTATTGCTGTGAATTAACTCAAAATTTGCCTTTAAAATTATATCCGCTCTTGCAAATTAGTATTTCTAGGAGACCTGAGAAGGGTGAAAAGATGTAGAAGTACTGAGAGGCTTCAGTCCAAAGTAAATGCAAAAATACTTGTTATCTATCTATAGACTTTATAGCAGATCTTCTACTTCCCAGTTTTGTGCCAGGTATGAGACTGAATCTGGGATCTCTGAGTGCCAAATCAATGCTCAAACATATTTGCAATACATATCTGAGTTTTTTAATTCCTATTTCTCATGATGAATTTATCAAGATTAATTATCAAGACTGATTTGTCATTTCTAATAATTTTAAGATGTAATATCTTGTAATCACAATTTTTTTTCAGACAAGCAAACAACTTCTGATAAGTTCAACCTCTGCACCTTCTCACATCAGGACTGTATTATTAATTCCTCTGGCCATTTCTATGACTAATTTGAAGTGACCTGCTGTTACCTGTTCGCTAAGAGAGCTCAGAAAGAAAAAGGAAGAAAGTGCTTCCTTTTCTCAGGGGCACCTGGTTATCAGGTTCTGCCTCTTGCTGTGGATTGTAATCTTTCCATAGCACTTTATTCTCTTGAATAGCAATAATTGATTATGGAGAGACTATACAGTCACTCATGCTGGATTGTTGGTTTTCTTTAACCTCCAACCTGCTGTAACAGTAATAACAGAAAGGTCTGGAATTAACATTTATGATTTGTCTATCATTCAAGGGAAAAACAAAAAGTCTTTTTGCAATTATGTTTGGGGTTTTTTTGAGAAACATGGACACCTGCCATGGCTTTCAATGGGATGCATATTTCCCAGCAGCTGAAATTCAGATCTTTTCAGAGAATCGCAGCTGACATCTTTATTGACATAGACAGGTAGCAAAGACAGTAAATAGTGGAAAATTTTGTAGGGAGGCAGTTGGGCCTGTCTAAGGGAGCAATGATAGTACAAAACAGGGGGATTACAAAAGTGTCCTTTCACAGTATTACAGTCTTCCTGGAGGAGGTTAACTAACATCAGAGGAGAAGATCAAAAGACGCAAGTAGCTATGAAATAGGAAAATGGGAGGCTCTCCAAGTCTGTGTCTCTCCACAAGAGTATAGTGACATCATGGGTAAAATGGGACCCCACCAACATAATCCAGAATTATCAAGTTCATCTGATGGGCTGTTCATCCAGTTTTCTATAGCATGGCGAAGGAATTTCCTAAGATGCAGCAAAATCCCAGTAAAGGAAGAAAAACTTTGGAGGGCACGGTTATTTTTGTAGGTCTATGCACATTTCATTTGTGTCCATAGACATTTCAGTTGTAAATGGACAAAAATAAAATAAAATAAAACAAAAATGACATAAAAGTATGTAAGAGGACAATTTTAATCACTAATTTTTAAAAGCTGTAAAAGAACAGAGCACTTTGAATGATAACAATTGCACTTTGCAAGTGCAGGGAAGAATTATATGAGCAGTGCTTTGCCTTCTGAGACTTTGAGCAGGACTAATAACGGGCAGGCTCATTTGTCAGGAAACAGCAGTAAATCAATTATATTAGTTCACTCAAACCACTGCTCCCCTGCTATATGTAGGACCAGGATTCATCAGGGTCATTTCCCCAAGCCCGGGAAATCCTTTCCTCAAACACAAACCCAGGATGCAGCTTCTGCTTCCCTCCTCATGAGAGTCCTCACACAACAGACCAAATTTGAATGACACTGTGGGAGAGAGCACAGCTCATGACACCTCTCAGTTTTCATAGAAGGCTTCAAGGGTGACCTTTTCTGTCATTCTTCCCATTCCCTCTCTCCAAAGATGCAAACTGTCATTGCAATGCACATAAAACTCTTGTAATAAGAAAGTTAGTACACCTGGCTATGAAATTGGAAGGGCTACATCGAGATGACTGCAAACACGATCAGTTACACCCAGATGAGCCTGCATGCTTGAAATCATAAAACGGGGCATTGCTGAAAATGCAGAATGGTATGAATCAAACCTTGAAATAAGGCAAGTGCATTAAATGGCAGGTCTAAGTCTGTCCTACTGAGCCTGACACTATTGCCTAGAAAATAATGCCCTGTTTGACTTATAGAGATAACCGCCACCCACAAATTAATTAATTAATAGATTAGATCAACGACCTACATAAAACCTTCATTAACCAAGCTATTCATGCAGGAGGATCATTTAATACAAACTGCTGGTATCCACTTTCCAGTCCTATTCCCATTCCCACTGATACAGATGACCAACTTTCTGGTGAGCAGCTGAACAGTACAGAAATGCTAAAAATGGAAATGGCTTTTTATGGTATTACAAACATTAAAATCAGGTAGGCTTGACAGCCATAGATTAAATTAAGGGTATGTGTTTTCATTCAGCATTTTCTACTAGACCTTGTAGGAGGTCACCGTCCTATCTGCATTTCTAAACACTCCAGCAGTTTTTTCCTATAGGCATTTATATGTACATTACATGTTTTGAGTGTGAGCTTTTTAAAGGAATTGCCTGTTGTTACATGTAAGACATTGTGTGGTACTGAACACAATTCACTTGGATTTAGAAGTATTCCTGAGGACAGATTGAAAACAATAATGAATTACAATGACAGAAAAAAAAAATAAATCAAATCATTGAAAGATAAGCAGTGTATCCTATGTGGAGAAATGTACTGTGGAATATTCAATATTTCTCACTGATTAAATTATTACTGTAGATGGAAAAGTTTCATGGATTTTGAGATTTCACAAATATTAGTGGTTTCCTAGCCCATGGGGTTTTAGCTGTTTTTTTTGTTTGTTTGTTTTGTTTGTTTGGTTGTTTTTTTAATTGAGCTGTGTGGTATTATTCAAAAAGTGTGATCTTTCTTGAAACTGCTATTTTTTTTCCAGATAGTAGAGAATAACTTATCAGACATAAAATCAATGCCTAAAAGGTCAGTCTGACACAAGTTGATTGTGCTATTTATAAAATATTTTGTATTTGTCTATTTGAATAGTTTCCCATATCCTCCTTCTTACTGCATTTATTACTTTTACTTTTAGAAATGACAGGTTTTCATGCTTGCTTCATAGTCTTCTATAGGCAGAAAGAAAGAATATATATAATTATTTTAATTTCAGAAGTTGCAAAGTTTGAATAAACCAAATCAAACTGCAGAATCTGAATTCACAGTGCACTTTCCGTTTTTCTTCCTCTAACTCTCTGCTGTGGTTATTACAGCTTTGTTAGGTAAAGAGTGTCACTGAAATTGCGAAATTCTTGAACTTCCTAAGGAAATCTAAGTTGCCATAGGACATTGCAAAGGAGATTTCGTCCATGGGTATTAGTTCTAAACATTCTGTGACAAATAGATATTTTGCATGAGTGATATAATTAAATATTGAACAAAACCTGTGTTTTGGAATAATAAAATAAGAGGTTGTAAAATCTGATATTTTATGTACCATCACTGGCAGCTTTCCCCTATGTTTACTTTTTTAAACTTTCCTTCACTGACTTTTTTTTAATTATTATTATTTGGATGTATTTCACAACACACAGCATTTTCGGAATGGATTTTCAAATATACAATTGATAGTTCTTTAAAATTTTATCTCTGTTATCAAAGTTCTATAGAAAAGGTAGCCACTTCCATGAAAACCTTTTTAAATCACAAAATCTTCTGGCAAAGTTTTCTGAGCAATTTAAAATGCTTCTACCACTGTTTGGTGTTGTGGTTAAGGCCCGGCGCTCGGAAGATCTCGCGATGTACGGAANGGACCAGGTCACCTTTGTAACCTTTGTGTATCGCAGAGATTTAGAGATACAAAAAGGCTACAGTTTGGATTATAGCAAGAGCTCTAATTATTCATAGGGTTTTTTTCCCACCTATAGGTTCTATGGCTCCATTGTGCAATTCAAACAAAACAGAAGATATTTCCCACAGTGTTGCTTTTTGCTCTTTTATTATCCCACAAGTGCCCTCTGTAACATGATCATACTGGGGTGAAGTTGTGTGATAATAAATCTGTACATAATTACAATGCTGTGAGCAGTGTTGTCGCATAAGATCTCTGTATGGACTTTGGGTTTGCATATAATTCACTGCAGGACACAATGTATGTAATCTCAGATTCTGCATAGTGCTTTGGGCTTTGGTACAAAAAGCGCACAGAGAAATAAATGCAAAACCACAAGTTCTACAAGAATTTCGTAACACAAATCATAACACTACCAGCATTGACTCAGCAAATCATACTACACTTAGCATTGGTCAGTTGTCAAAACAGACTTTTTGTCTTTATCAACTTCATTGTGAGTGAAGACTTCATTTACAGCTTCATGGATCAGAGGTCTCTGTGTTTACGAACAATACCATGCCTGAGCACAATGGACCTCACACAAAGCTCTTAATGCATCTGCAGTAAAAGTAGATCCAATACTCCCCAGAAGAAAATAAATTTGTAACTCTGGCTGTTTCAACCATGGACAGATGATTCTTAGAAAGATAGTTCTATACACACTAGAAATGAGAATACATCAATTCAGCTCAAATATTGTAACAATTTCAATTAAAGACTGCAGGTACATTAACTTCTCAGAATCCATGTAGTGCAAGTGTTCACCCTCTCTTCTCAGAAAGGTATTAAAAGCCATAGGGAAGTCTTTAAATTATTACTGTTGTTGTTGTTGTTGTTGTTTTGTTCCTGAGACATCTGTGATCTTCAATGCAAAGTTTCAAGAAGCTGTCTTTTCCCACCCCTCCCTTCCTCCCCTACATTTGCTGCACTTGCACAACCAAATTTTCCAAGGGTGACCCTGTTGCAGAAACACTCAGCATAAAAAGAAGGAAAAAAAAGATCAAATAATAAAAAGTCAGAGGGCAGCAACAGTAGCAGCAATGAAAAGAAATTGCAAACGATGCAATCACGTTACCATTCATTTTGGCTTCCTGCTGCCTTTAGTGCTTTCTGAAGTGGACAGCAGTTAAGTGACAGCTTTCTTGTCTTTTAAGTGCCCAGGGCTGTAGAAGCAGGCATTTTCACATGCGCTGAACATTTAACCTTGTTCAGAAAACTACCTTTGAAGGAAAAAAGCCTAACTGAAAAGCAGTTGAACTTTCCAAAACCTTATGAGATCCCCTGTGGGTCACTTCAGGGCCAAGTCATGATGGGGAATGAAGATGAACACCATTCTGGACTGTCTTGGTATTGTAAACTGAGGGCTAGAAGACCTCACTGTCTTTGAACAATATACACACAACACATTTGGCAGAGACAGTGAGAAATTCAAGTGGGCTTGCTTGCTAGCAAGATTTGGGCACTATTTCATCAGTTTAATTAATCACTGGGGAAAGCTGTACAATGCTGCTCTGATTATAAAGTAATGGGTCCATCAGGCACAATTAGAACCCAGCTGAAACACTGTACTTTGATAAAAACTGTTCAAGTAAACAATTCTGCGTCCTGGATGGGGCTCCTTTTATAATTAATCCATAGAGAACTGAAGTATTAGGTTTTCTTCAAAAGGCATTTCCTAATATGTGATACTGTTTTGCTTGTGCTTCACAACTTGCTGGTAATTATAGGCAGATTTTCATATAGGTGCCCATTCCATCACCATAGCACCCTCTTAGAAATGTTTCTCCCTGTGGCATGCCAAACTGCTGTGCTATTACATCATTCCATGCCAAACTGCTGTGCTATTACATCATTCCCAAAGGTACAAAGGTTACATCATGACATGATGTAACAGCATCAGGGAGAAAGAAGTGGTCACAGTGACATAATGTTCCAGAAAGTATTTCTTTGGTGACAAGAGAATTTACAGGAAAGATTACCCAGCTACTTCACTGAAGGGAGAAAGGCTTAGTGACAGCATATTATATTCAAGTTCTGTGAATTTTATGTATTAGCAAATACCTAAAAAGAAAAGAATACCTTTTTGTTTGGAAATTCAGCATCATTACTAGAGGTATAACTACCTTAATGTCTGATCTCAACTTTTTATTATAAATGCTGAGCAATTATTTCTGTTAATGGCATTTAACTCAGTGGTGGTGTGGAAAGTGCACTTAAATATGTATACACAACACACGACCAGATCAGCCTCATTGGATGGATCAGTTTTTGGTGCATTTACGAGAGTACGAAACTTATGCCCTCTGTTCTCTTTCCCTTTCTTCAGTTTTCACATATTGGTCTGAATATTTACTCAAAGGTGAGCAAATTTCATCTCTCATCTTCCACATGTGCAAGCTGACACTGTAGGCATGTCTGTTGAAACTCCCAGATCAGGTCAGTTCAAGAAAACACAAATTAATTCAAACAAGTGATAACTGCTTTCATCAAGAACTAGGCATAAGTGGTTACGCTCTCTACAGTCACAGATCAATATCATGCATGCTTCTCTAATGCTGTACTCTTGTGATGAAGTTAAACTTCTTGGGCAATTCAGAAGACCTACCACCAGCTGGTTGGAAGTTCATTCATGTCACATTATTTAACCACTTCTTGTCGAGCTAGGGTTAAATCTGCTCACCCTACAGAACTATTGCCTTCAAAAAGCACCATTATACATCTGAGTATACCAAGTATACACCTGCTTTACTGAGAGTTATAAGGAATTTGTTTGGATATGTTGACAATGTAGGGAAAAGTAAAGGAACATTTCACCTCAGGTCAAGGTGTGTTTCATGTCATAGAGAATTACATTCTTTATGTGAAGAGATACTTGACTCAACTGTCATAGCTAAGAAGATAACTCAAAAAAGTATTCAATTCAATGAAGGAACTGTATGCAGGAAGTACCTTATCTGAGACCCAGACTGTAGCTATAATTGTGTGACTTATCCTTTTTGTTATCCCAACTTTGTAGTCTGCTAGGTGAGTAAGATAAGGAAACGTGTTGTTGCACATTCAAGACACAGTGTTTGTCAGAAATTATAAATAAATAAATAAATAGACACCCTAATGTAAGAAGACCCTGTTATGTAATAACTCTCATGTGGAAATATAATCTGTTGGTCAAAAGTGCCATTTTCAGTCTGTTGGTGATGAGAGACTCCATCCTCACAGACACATATTCAGCTGGATGAAGAGTTGCTTCCCAAACATCTTTTCTGCACATTTCTTGTAACCAGCTGGCCGTGGTGCTACAAAACTACCACAGCATAAGCATTTTCCATTTTAATGCTACCTACTGCCATAGATTACCTCGGGTGCATATAAAATACTGTTCTACATTCATGAAGTATGGGATAGAAGAGCAGATAGTAAGATGGATTAGTAACTGGTTGCACAATAGAGTCCAAAGAGTGGTGGCCAATGGTGCCAAATCCAGCTGGAGAACTGTAACAAGTGAAGTTCCCCACAGATCAGTGCTGGGTCCCCATCCTGTTCAACATGTTTATCAGTGGCACTGAAGACAGGACAGAGCATCTTCTCAGCAAGTTTGCTGATGACACAAAACTGGGAGGATTGGCAGATACACCCGAAGGTTGTGCAGCCATCCAGCGAGACCTGGACAGACTGGAGAGCTGGTCAAGGAAGAACTTAATAAGGTTTAACAGGGATAAGTGCAGAGTCCTGAACCTGGGGAAGAATCATAAATTACACCAGTACAGGCTGGGAGG
>VWZY01010678.1:48687-58747 GCA_013399075.1 Chloroceryle aenea | reverse complement strand
TCTAGATCATTGATAAAGATGTTAAACAGGACTGGGCCCAGCACTGATCCCTGGGGAACACCACTAGTGACCGGCTGCCAGCTGGATGCAGCCCCGTTCACCAGCACTCTCTGGGCCCGGCCCTCCATCCAGTTCCTCACCCAGCACAGAGTGGCCCTGTCCAAGCCATGGGCTGCCAGCTTTTCTAGGAGTATATTATGGGAGACAGTATCAAAGGCTTTGCTGAAGTCCAGATAGACCACATCCACAGCCTTCCCCTCATCTACCAGGTGGATTACCTGATTGTAAAAGGAGATCAGGTTGGTCAAACAGGATGTGCCTCTCCTAAACTCGTGCTGGATGGATCGGATCCCTTGTCCATCCTGTAGCTGCTGTGTGAAACCTGAATCTGGAACCAAAAAACCCACAAAAGATCATAGAAATCATTTAGGTCCCATTCATTCATTTTTTTTATGCTTTTCAAGCAATACATTTAATAAATTTGAGATTCAGCTCATTCTTTGACTTTTACTTCTTTGATTCTTTGGTTTCTAGCCAATACCTTGGCAAAATTTCCATTCAGCTCAGGGAAAAGAACTATATATTCAGAGCAGAAATGGTGAATGACTTATGACTGTATGAATTATATCTCAAAACTTTTTGGAGAAGATACACCGCCAGCAGCAGATATTACTGCATAATTCTAGGCTACTGTCACTTCAGCTACATTTGACAGAAAGAAGGAAGAAAATATAGTCAGTATTTGCCTACAGTGACATTTTTATCACTCTGCAATAATATCTAATGCCTTCCAGATGTATCCAGGACAAGTTGTTCATTTCACTCAGCAATCAAAATGTGTTTTGACTAGTAAGTCCCTATTTAGTTGTTTGGTTTTTTATTTTTTTTTTCTGTAATCATTTTTCTTAATGTGAGTATTTTCCAGATGTTGCACTAGTCTAGTCATCTGGGACCTCTTCCAGCTCCTGTGGAAAGTTTACTGTCATAAGCTATCATTGGTGGCTGCTTAACAAGCTGCCTAATTAGTTAACCCTACCATCATTCTGAAATGACATATAAAGCATCTGAAGAATCAGCGGGAGCAGACACACACACTCTCTGTTAGGTAAGTATCACATCTACCTTTACTCTGAGTGTATTGATCCAAGTGCTCTTCTTCAAAAGGAAAAGGATGAACTGGATCAGAAAAAACAGACATCTACCTTTTGAAAGGGGATTTACTTTTATCTTACATGTCCATTTGACCATATTTAAATACTAATCTTTCAGTAGGAGTTTATGGTTTAAAAAATGATGTTGCTTGATAACTAATGTTTTGACAGTATCTGGTTTTTACTTTACATTCACTATTATAACTTTAGAAACTGTTGTGCTGAGGGGTCCACATGTTAAAAGGAGAAAACTGTGACTGTAGTTTTCACCTAATAGAATTCTGCAAAAAATTACTTCTGTTACTTGTTCATAATAAATTTTCCTAGTCATGCTACAAAACTTAACAGCTGACTAATAGCCAAGAGAAAATGTATGGAATAATTCTAAATTAGCAATTTTGCCTTGAAACATTGAAAAATAAATTTTATGTTGTTATTAAACTAGTATTAAAGGCATGCACTGCTATTTATTTATTTATTAATTATTAACTGAATTATTAAATTGCATGTACTGATGTGAGATTGTATCTTTTTAGGGATGATGTCGTATCTGAAAGTAATGATCATATGGAACATACTTTGCATATCCCTCGTGATCCTTTCTCTGTCCTTGATTCAAGAAGTGTCTTCTGAAGGTACTGTAACATCTAAAGCAAAAGGGAGGGTCTAGTCTATCCAGGGCAAATACTAAGAATGCTTCAAATGCTTCTTCATAAAATTACAAAGTTATAGAACTTTATTCAGACAGGCATTATGTTTCAGTTTTATCATCACTGAATATTTCCATAAATATATTTTGGCACAACAAGGTCCCTTTTTCTTTGAGGAATAACTTATGAATATAATGCAAAATGTGTCTGTACCTACTTTTTCTGTAGACATTCCACAGATCCTGTTGCCCTCAAACTGATGTATTTAGCCCAACTGATTTGCAGTATGATTCAAGGGAGAATCTAAAATTACAGTATCCACAGAATTTGATTAGAAATATTTAAATACAAGCATCTCAAGGAAAGGAATGTCTATATGGTGCTAAGTGCATTGCCATTAATTGCACTGTTATTACCAACAGAAGAATATGCAGCCTGGCAAGTCCTGTGCTGTCACAGTTCTCAAGTAGTTACCAAGTTTTTGATATCACAGTGTATGTAGAAAATAATTTGTTAGTACCCGATAGTAGAAGACCTAACATTTGTACACCTGAGCAGCTCATTGGGGCACAGCCAATGTCAGCTCTGACTTGCAAGGCAGAGCAGTCTGACACTGCACCCTCTATACTCAATAGGAACCTTCCCATTCTTCTCAGAAAAAAATCAAGACTTGCCAACAGCAACTAGAATCATTCAGGCATTTTCCTTAGGACTAACTTAGTAACTTACCAGTCATAAACTTAAAACAAATTAATGAAAAGGAATTCTTATTTTGGACTGATTTTCCTCTCATAAGGGAAGGAAGCTGCAATATATTGGGCACATATCCATGAAGGAAGATAGCCAGCTTCTCCACTCCCATATTAGGAGGCCATTAATTCTAGTCTGTCCAATTTTCCATTTGTGCCCTAGTCCTGATTTGGTGGTAACAAACATTACACCTAACTGCTGAAAATCACAATATATACAATTAATTGTTATCCATCGGTCCCTTCCTTCACACACACACGTGGAGTGTGTGCTGTTAGAGATTGTCTTTGATGTTGTGCTGCATTACATGTTATTTCCTGTTGTTTTCTTGTTGTTCCTCAATGTTTCAGCTGATTATCTTGACTCTGTTTTAGCATGCTGATTGTTCAGCTTCTTTGTTTGTATTTAGGGGTGCTTCACTTGTGGTCCTGCATGTTTCCTTTCCAGAAGAAACTGTTAGTGTGTTGTGTCAGTAGAGGTGTCACATAGGAAGGGGAGTGGATGCAGGGTGAATATCTGATCTGGCAGTGGGAGGTCACAAACGGCTGTTAAGCTGGAACACTTGCAGTTTGATAGCAGACATCCTGAGCAGACCTCCCGAGGTCTTGCTTACCACCTGAGATCTGCACCATTTACTATTATCTAGCACTTCCCAGCAGTCTAGCAGTAATGCCATTGTGGAATGAGTTTTTATGTCAGTCTGCTACTAAATAATTTCCTAATTAACAAGTGGAAAGTACTTTATAGAAGATTACAGAACTAGATCCCAACTGTTCCTAACCTCAGAGCTGATACCAATTCCTCTCTGACATCAGGGAAAAATAAGATAAATGTACAGGGCAGGCAGATTTTCAAAACTTAAACAATAAACATGTTTCCGGGGACCTGTGTTTACTATGACAGTGCTCACCAGGTTGCAAGATAAATTAATTTTATTTTATTATTAGGAAGAACATCACCAAAAGTCAGACAGACCTAATGGGCCTGTCAGGTACAGTTGTGCAGACTCACACCTATAGCTTAACATAGGGAGAATTAAGATGGAGAGTAAGTCTGCCAAACAATATAGTGCCTGGCTGATACATTGCCTAAATTAAATCTGCATGGGCTAGTCTGCAACTGCTGTGGGCATACTGCTGAACTGGTCCTCTGGGACTCATTAGACTTCAGGAGAAGCAGGCTAAGTTGGCCTCTGCAGAACAGCTCTCTAACCTGAGAGGCTGCTGTTCCTCGGGCTGGCTCAGAGCAAACCTTTGATCCACCCACCTTCAGGAGGGGCTGCACCAGGCCCACACTTTCTGCACCGCCGAGTGAAAAATGACATTCTGTAGGAAAAAAGATAAATCTCACTGCTTCACCATTCAGCATCTCCTTATGTTCCCCTTTGGTTCAGCAATGTTTACACCAGTGTTGTGTGATTTTAGATTTATCAAGCTGTACAGGGAGATGTGGGAAAGGGTATTCTAGAAAGCATGACTGCCAGTGTGATTTTAACTGTCAACACTACATGGAGTGCTGCCCTGACTTCAAGAAAGTCTGCACAGTGGGTAAGTTCCCAAACATGGCCAGTTCCTACCAGCAAGACCTCTCCTGTTTGCTCCAGCTCCCTACCACACCAGCATCTCTCCTCTAAATGCTTAAATGTCTCTTTTAGCTCGTTGTGTCCTTGTTCTCCTCTCATATGTGTACTGTTCTCCCCTGTCAAAAATCCAGTGATAACCTCTCACAACATTTTCAAATAAATTAGTGTGTCCACAGGCTGTCACTGAGAAAATGAATTTGCTTTTCAGAGCTAGATGAGGGAGAGGGTAACAGTTTACCTGCTTATTTTCTTCTCTTCGGTGCATTTGTACTGTATCTGTTTCTTTTACATAAAATTGGTAAAAGCAAATTCAGGGGTTTCCAGGAGGAAATTCTGGAGCATTTCAAATCAAATGTAACGAGTGTGGAGGCTATAGGATCTGATTTGAAGTCAGAGAGTGTCCTTCCATGGACAGAAATTGACTCTGGATCAGAACCATGTCCAGAGTTCGATAGAAGAGATGGTTGGATAAGTATTATTTTATATGCTTTATTTATATGCAGAACTGTACAGTGTAAATAAATACAGGTATTTCAAACTCTTTTACTGAGTTTTCTTATGAATCACCAATGTAAAAATATCGGTGGTATGGCTAACCGTGGTTTGTTACACTATACTGCAGATCTAGTGAGATTACAGGTGTGAATTAAAGCTGCTCAGCTCAGCAACAGAGGCCGAGTGCTGTTCAAACCGCAGATGCAGCGCTCCTTAAAATGCTAATTGTCTGCTCCGACATGCTCTGCAAACACTTGCACGCCTGACTTCCCTATCCTGATTTTGATTTGTGAGGGGTTTCAATAGCTGCAAGTACTTACCAAGGCATTTTAATTATGTTGTTATATGTAAATTCTATTTATTTATTGCGGGACAGATGCTAAAGTTATTCTGGCATCTACATTGCATTTATAAACTGTTCAAGTCTAGAGGAAGCCTGCCTTATTCTACCCTAAATCACGGAATTCAGCAAGCACAGTAGACACCATCCTTCAAGGATGCAGGCAGTCTAGCAGTCTAAGGACTGTCACCCAGCTAGTGTGTGTTCAATGCTGACTGAATGAAAGAAATGCTAGATGTTGAATTAAACCTGCCATAAAGTAAAAAAATAAGACCAACTCTCACCCATGCATGTGGGAGGAATTCACTAGGATCAGCAGACTCTCTCCACATCTTGACTGGTCAAAAGATGTTCAAAATATAGAGATATATATATTCATAGAGAGGATATATACAGGGTTATTATACAGCAAACTGAATTTTACTAGATAGGGATTTAATTGTAAAATAGGATTTTATGCCCTGTGTGCCAGAAAGACAATGACTTCAATAGATACTTAAGTATAGAAGAGATACAGGACAAAAATAACAGATCCTATTGTAAATTTGGGAAATACCAAGTGATATCTAATTGTTGGCTCAGTACTGTGAGATGTTGAGCAGCCTCCAGGAATAGCCACTTCAGGTCTGATGTAACCGCTTCAATTTAACTAAGTGCTTATTAAAAGTACGATTACATGTTAATAAATATTAGATTGTAATGTGATGTAAATGTCTCAGGTCAAATTTTGCCTGTGAAAAATACAGCAAGTCTGTTTTGCTGACGTCTGTAATTGCTGTGCACACACTTTCCAAAACAATTTGGTCATTATTTTGATATGGAACGGAAGTACTGTAGTGACCGAAGATGTCAGAGGTTAACTAATAATGAAATACTAAAAGCATGTGGTTATTAATCTTTCCAAAACACAGTAGATACTGCTTTAGTACTAATATTTTAAGAACTGCATTAAATAGACTGGTATAACATTTCAAGAATAGCTACTCTGCATAGCTTTGTTAACTCATTCATGCTGCTAAGTTGCAGTATTTGCGCAGACACATCGGGTACACTCAGCCATGACCTATTTAGGCAAATAATTTTCCAGAAATGCTTCAGTAGAAACAGCTCTTGATGCAAAGTTGGTACCCTGATCAACAGCTTTCTGAAAACCCAAGCCATAATTTAAATACTCTTCTTTGGATAACTGCTATTTGATCAGGGAAATGGAAACCTTCTTTGATGTGGCTCTGAACAACTAAAATCTAGTCAAAGATGACCCTGCTCACTGCAGGGGCGTTGGACTAGATGACCTTGAAAGATGCCTTCTAACCCAAAGCAGTCTATTATGGGACCTTGATAAAGTAAACACTGAGATCATGTGGTAATTCTACTATAAATTCTAAACGGTCTCAATATGCAGCAATGGCAAAGCACAGTTCTGGTTCTATAGCCTGGTCCAAACCCCACAATTACACAACTTCTGGATCAGAGCAGAATAACCACCTGATTTTATGAAGCTGTTCTTTACATCAGCTTAATCAATTGACTTTGCTGCAGAGAGGTCCAGTGTTAAAAGTGAGCTAGCCAGAAGTACTAACTCGCTTGTTCTGCTTTATGCAGCAGCCTCCTGCCAAGGACGTTGCTTTGAAGCCTTCGAAAGAGGAAGAGAGTGTGACTGCGACGCAGACTGTGAAAGATATGGCAAATGCTGCCCAGACTACGCGAAACACTGTAAAGAGGGTAAGAAATGCCTTTAACACTTTATTTTTCCTATATATGTTTAAACAGAAATGTTTTGTTTTATCAGAAAGCATCAACTGTTCAGGCTCCTTAGGATGCAAGAAATTAGCTACTGAACAAAAAAACCCACCCCAAAATCTAATTTCAAAAATAAATAAGCTATTTTCTCAAGCAAGAACATGTTATGGACACATACAGGCAGATAGGCTGGTAACCATCACCAATATACAAATTCCGAGGGTGAAGTTTTATTTTGCATTAGCAAATTTTGGCACCAGCCACACTCTAATTTACTGTCAGAACTGTCGCACAGTGACAGTTGTGTGTATAGGGCAGGGTTCTGCAGGTGCACTTCCACTCATACTTAAGGTACATCACTAGTCAGGACAGAATCTGGGGGGAATGAATGACACATTGCAGCAAAAAGTCTAGTTCATCTTACCAAAATGTAGAAATGAAGGAAGTTCCAACTTCCGTTAAACTCCCCACACGTCCAAAAGTGGGATCCAACTCTGTGTGTTGGGATAGTGCCACTGGAACTTCCAGATGTGCTTCGGGTTACTGATCACTGGCAGCTCATAGAGAGAGATGTCCTGGATCTTCCCCATCTCCAATCCAACGTAGGAAGAGAAGTCCAACTCAAAAGCCTATGTTTTGGGGCAAGAGGGAGCAGCTGCAGGATCTGCCTGGTTCCAAGAGGTTATGCATTAGCACTGCACCAAGAGGAATTCTGAGACAACGTGCATTTAACTTCTACAGTGCAAACTCAGTTAAGGGAAGAATTACACTGACCCACAGTCACTTTTGTTTATTCCATCCTCCACTGCAGACCCAGGTGGGGTTTTGTTAGTTGAGCACAGAGGCACAGGTCTGAAGGTGCAGTTTCACCTTCATGTACCTTTAATGACAGAAGCAATAGAATTCTTGTTTAGAAAACATTCACAAGTTTAATTTCATCATGTCCTTAACTGGACACAAAATAATTTTTGTGAGCACACCTGGCAAAACATGGCTTGGCACTGGGTACCTGAGTTCCCAGACTAGACAACCCCCAAGGCAGCCAATTTCCAAAGTGTGCAGTGTAGCAAACAAGACAAGTTATGGATTAATGTTTGGTTCACTTCACCCACCAGCCCCAGGCCCCAAGCACTCGTATGGCAGCTTGTTTTTTCCACTCACTTGCACAATAATTTATATTGAAATAGACTCTGTTTTTTTTTGACCGGATGTCTAGAGGAGGATAAATGTCCTGGAAATGTCCTGAGGTGAATTTCCTGCCTCTGAGGTTGTTCAATGTCTCCCTCTCTCTCTGATGAGCTTAACACACATGAAAGCTCACAAAAGACAGGTAGTGGTCTCACTTTTTCTTCAGTTCAAATATAATGAAGAGTTAACTGACTGCTCCTATTCTTAAATGGTTTCTTCTTATCTGAAGGAGGTCTACAAGAAAACTGGGGAGGGACTTTTTATAAGGGCTTGTTGTGATAAGACAAGGGGTAATAGCTTCAAAATGGAAGAGGGGAGATTTACATCAGAAATTAGGAAGAAGTTCTTCACTCTGTGGATGGTGAGACACTGGCACAGGTTGCCCAGGGAAGCTGTGGATGCTCCATCACTGGATGTGTTCAGGCCAGGATGGATGGGGCTTTGAGCAACCTGGTCTAGTGGGAGGTGTCCCTGCCCATGGCAGGGGAGTTGGAACTAGATGATCTTTAAGGTCCCTTCCAATCCAAACCATTCTATATATTCCAATGCCCAACCTGTCTTGTTTTGAGTACTAACTTGCTAGCAAAGTAAAATCTTTTGATACCTTTAGCCAGATCAAACCAATTCTGCAGGTTCCCTGAGCTGCATCAGGCTTTTCTCACAACTAACAAAATGCTTCTACAAGGTTATGCTGGTAGGAAGAGAGGGTCTCACTTGCAATTGTACAATTTGATCCAATGATGAATTAAAAAATATTTTCTGTCTCTTACTGGTTGCAAGTGAAATCCCATGTGACCTTCGGAGTCGGAAAATTTGAACACAAACCTCCGGTTTCTCCTAAAACTCAGCCTACTAGGAGCTAGCTTAATACTTAGACCTTGCCTTGTTTCTTTTGTCCATGCCTGCTTTGTAGCTCCTGTTTCTTTCAAGGAAAATATTGCTTTTAAGATGTCTTTCCAAAATGATCACTTTTGTTGAATTATCACCTCTGAAGAACTACAATATAACTAAACTTTCAGGGGATTACCAAAGTAAATGCTTGGCTAATATGATACCCCTCAGGGATCCAGTCTAGTGAATTAGTCCCAGGTCATATGTTGTCAAAAAAAACAAGCTGACCAAAATAAAAATTAAGGCAAATTTTCACAATGTAAGAACTCCACTCAGAATTTATCTTTTCCCACTTCAAAACTGCCAGTAGCAAAAAAATGCCTCACTTCAAACTTCTGGGAAAAACATTTCTTCTGTCTGTGATGAAACACTTAGGGATCCAATGGGTATTTTTGCTCTTTTTTTCCTCCTGAATAGTACTGTAAAGAATCCCATGGGTATGAAAAGACTTAGATTTACGTGGAATATGGTCGCTGAAATTTTGTAATCACTTTCTTCTTATACAGTTGACATCAAGCATAAAACCCCACTCCCATTAACAGATGATTTTATTTCTTTCAGCACATGCAGTAAAGCCATCTCCGACTCCTCCAGCAAACAAATCATCTAAAAGGTCATCCAAAGATGAGGAAAAGAAGCCAGATGAAGTAACACAGCCCCACGAAGTTATGGAAGGTAGGAAAGCGTATGGACGAAACAGGATGGGTGTTACCTGAAGGAACACTGGAGACCATTTTCCTGCTCTGGAAATAGAAAGCAGATGTGAGACATAAACAGACAGTTACCAAGCTTGGAACCACTTGGTTTATAAACTAATTACCTCACCTAGGCCTCAGGATACTGACTTTGAAGATGTCGTTTAGCAGAGATGTTGCAGTCTGGTGATGTCTCCTGTGTCTCTATTGGATTTGTACAGACATCTTCCAAAAACACGTTCCACACCATTGTCAGTTTTGGACAGAGTCCACAGCTGGAACAGGAAGGGTGTTGTGTTTTGGGACAGTGATGAACAGGCAGGACCAAGACAGGAAAATCTCCTAACAGGTTTCTCTAGCTTTAATCAAGCCAGACCTCTCAAAGCTTCAGAAAACAGATCATAAAACAGATCATATATTTTTTTTCCTGAAGGGTAAATATGTTGCTTTCCTGTGTTCTTTGATATTTTGTTCCAGCATTTTAAGCAATAACTCAGGAGATCAGTTTGAACTTGAAATCTGAAGTAACAAGAATGAGACTAGAAGTCAATTTTGGCCAATATTTTAACCCTTAATTA
>VWZY01010678.1:33289-45625 GCA_013399075.1 Chloroceryle aenea | reverse complement strand
GCACCAACAACCAAGGCAGACTCTCCCACCACTCCTAAACCTGAAGACACAACCTTAGAGGCCATCACAACTGCAGAACAGTCGACTACAGCAGCACGCAGAGTGTTGGTGACTACAGCCAGAACTCCTGATGTTGTAACAACTGACAAAAAAGATGAAACATCAGATAAAACTGTTACTACTCTTACAACTGAAGGGACAGCAGCTGAAATAGAAACAACTACTGTGGACAAAGATGTAACAACCCCCAAGAAAGATAAAACTACTCTCCTGAAAGACATTTTAACAACAACAATTCGGAGAGACACAACTAGTACTGTAACTACAGAGGTACCAGCCAAACCTCCTAAAGGGAAGTCTGATGTTCCAAATACAACTCCTTCAGCTGAGCCAGTTGTCACTGCAGCAGCTGAACCTGAAACAACTCCTGCGGACAAGAAGAGTCCAACAACTGCTGCAGAAAAAGCAACAACCCCAGCTATACCAGACCAGACTCCCACACCAAAAGAGACCTTAACAACTGAAAATGAAGAAAGCCCAGTGGGAACAGCAGCTGTGACAGCAGCCGCCGCAGCCACTACAACTCCCTTGCCCAAACCCACTGTGCTGGCAACAACGCCCAAAACAAATTCAACTCCTAAACCCACGGAGACTGTAACAACTCATAAAAGAGACACAACTGTGGAAACCAAGACGACTGTAACAACAGTGGCTAAGGAGAGCACAAGCACTACTTGTGCTGTTGTTGAGACAACAACACCTGGTAAAAAAGAGGTAACGACCATCAAAGAAACTACTGTCACTCCTGAGAAAGAAGGAGAAGATGGCACTGAAAAGGCCCCGAGTATTGATAAAGGAGAGAACCCAACAGTTACTAAGGAGACCACCACTACAAGAGAGAAAAAAGACACAATAGAAGAAATGTTTCTTGTTTCTAACGGGACATCCAAGCCAACTATACATTTCCAGGAGGTTGGTGACACGAGGGATGAGCCTCATCCATCTGACCCTGCGACTCTGCCAGTAAAAGAAGAGCCTGAAATAACCAACAAGCCTCTAATACAGCCTGGGGACTTGCCAGCTTTAACTGGAGAAACAGAAGGTAATTGCATTCTTGTAGTTACAAGAGCACCAGTAACTCCACCAGAGAGCAGAACACAACACATGAGTGAAGGACACGCAAGACCTTTCCATACAGTGCCATGAGAACACGGCACCAGTGGTCAACCAGAACCATGGTGCTACAGCTGCCAACACCCTGAACACTGGTACCTGTGTTTTCAGTTGTGGTGTTAATGAAATTCTTCATGTAGTTTAGAGTGTGATGGTGTTTTGCTGGTTGGTCCTGCTGACAAATGCTTTCTGTAAGTACTGGAGAATATGCAAATGGAAAAAGTGAAGGAAAAAAGAAGATAAATTTCCAAGTCCTGTGAAAACAGTGACAGAGAGTCAGGCCAAGTATCCACCACCACGGTACCTAGCCTGGCATTTTGTAGTCCCATACAAAAAAAGTCACCATTCTATTCTCTCTCCTCTGTGCTTTTTGCCACATTTTTCATGTCCTTACTGTTTGTTCTAATCAGATACAGCCCACAGGTTCTTTGACATTTTATTTCCCATTATATATTGAGAGACATTTTAAAGGAAACCAAAAAGTTTTCTAGATGGAAAATATTTGGAATTTTGTCCCAAAACAGATTCATCCTTCCTTTATATTTAGCTGAAAGTACATGTAAACACTTCTTTTTTTTTTTTTTTTTTTTTAAATAAGCGAGAAGGGAACCCACTAGAGTAGCTTGGAGAAACATCATGTAAACATCCCAGAGTTTGTAGAGCACGTAGATACAACCCCAGAAGCACTCGCAACCTGAGCATCACTCAACACCAGCCATCACATTTAGCAGCCATAGTGCTACTGGTGGTGGGCTGGGCAGGGGCAAGGAGAGGTAATGCACTTTTTGTTAAACATCAAACAAACCCAAGCCACTGTGTTTTGCAGCACTGAAGGATGAGAAGGACCTGTGCAACGGGAAGCCAGCAGATGGCATGGTGGCCCTGCCCAATGGCACCCTGGCTGTCTTCCGAGGTACGTAGTCTGGTCCCAGAACTTGTCTCCTCCTGTCCCGACACCCTCACCTGCCCCAGTCCCTACCCTATGAGATGCATCAAGGGCCTGAGGCCCTCACAAAGGCAGGAGCTGCCTCAGAAGGGAGATCCTCACTTCCAGTGGCTTTTTTTTTCCCTCCTGTCTGTCCATCCATCAGTCCATAGGTGTTTCACCATATCTTCTCCCACTGCACAGGTCACTACTACTGGCTGCTGAATGGCAGAAGCCCACCGACCACCAACCCCCGTCGGATCAGTGATGGTTGGGGCATCCCATCCCCTATTGACTCAGTCTTCACCAGGTGCAACTGTGATGGCAAGACCTTCTTCATCAAGGTGGGGAGCGAGCGAGTGGGAGGGGATGTGGGGCAGGTCAGCCTGGCAAAAGGTGCAGATTTTTGAGATGCAGCCCCACAGAACAGCAGCCCTGCGCTGCTCTGGGGATGTGCTGCTCACTTTATAGACTAAAGTGTTTTGAAATGGGGAGGGGGGATGGGTGGGTTTGAAACTCTGGGGTTGAACTTGAGTGTCTGTTCCTCATCCCCCCTCATGTGCCTTGAGATGGTGCTTATCAGGAAAAACCTCAATTCGGTGTTTTTTTGCCCTGCAAAGGTCACGGAGACAAAGCACCAGCAGGATAACTCATCAAGTAATATTTATTTACCCATGAGCCACACTCCAAAAAAATCCATCTCTTCAATCTATGGGTGTTTTACGGTGTCTTTCCCTTACCCAAACATGGCCTAAATCTGTTCCTAATAAATTTCCCTTCCTGAATAAAGATGAGAACGAAATGCACACACCTCATTACAGATGTTACACAGTCATTGCCTAATTAATCATTCAGTCCTGGAATTCAAACCTGTGAAAAATTAAGAGGTCCAGGCAGCAAAGCACTGCGCTCAGTAACCACTTTTTTAACAGCTCATTTCTCAGATACTCTCCAAGGCGGTGTTAGAAGTTTGCAGAAGGTATTTTATGTAGTTGCAATATTTTTTTTTCCTGGTTTTAAGAGACATAGGAGTGATTTACGATTTTACAATAGTCACTATCAAAATCTTACCGTTAACAATTATTTTTCATGTCTCTTTTGAAGCTCAATGACCAAGAACTTGATTTCCCCTAAAACATTTTTTCCTCAAACCCTTAGGGTCCCCTGTACTGGCGTTTCACTAATGGCGTTATGGACAAAGGTTATCCCAAACCTCTTGCGAACGGCTTTGCAGGGCTAACTGGGAAAATAGTAGCAACCCTCCCCGTGGCAAGATACACCACCAGACCAGAATCAGTTTATTTTATCAAAAAAGGTATGGCTCATATTTCAAAAGTTCACAGATGATCAAAACATGCTTGAATTGCCTTAGTTGGGAATAAAACAGCATTTCTCTTGACTGAAGGATGTATTTCTCTTAAAACCAGAGATAGAAGTGCTGTCAGAGTGTGCTGGGTGGTCAAAATAGCCTGAAAGTTTGAAAGTGTGTTAGTACTTAGAGTGTATTTTAAATTAGGACTGTAAGGGACAGAATCCAGCATCCTGAGGGACAAGCATTAAAATAAGCTTTATCTGATAGTAAAACTATTTAAGTCTCCAGTTAATTAGGGAATAGAAGGATTTAATCTTACTAGTTCATAACTATGTATGGAAATCTCCCTATTTCTTATTTCATAGTTTATGTAATTTCCTAATTTTATGTGAATGATGTACTACCAACATAGAATCTATGCACTCCAGCACTGCCCTGGGCAGCCTGAGCCAGGCCTTCACAACCCTTGTGGAGAGGTTCTTCCTCATGTCCTGGCACAACTTGAGGACGTTTTTTCTTGTTCTAGCACTTGTTCCTCAAGATACCAACCTCCGCCTGGCTCCAACCTCTTTTCATGGAGTTGTTGAGAGAAAGGTCTCCTCTGAGCCTCCTTTTCTCCAGGCTCACAACCCCAGGTCCTTGAGCTGCTCCACACAAGACTCATGCCTCACCAGCTTCATTGGTTATCTGCTTTAAAAAGCAGAGATTAATAAAACGCAAATCCTTTTCTGGACTCCAGCTCTCCTCTTGTGCAGCCTAAAATGATGGTCTGACCCTCTCCTTGACAAATAAAAGTGACAGCAGCAGCAGCAGTTCCCCAGAGTTGTACTTGCTACTACAGGAACTGTAATTAGCCTGCAGGAGGTATCACTACATCTAGAAGCACACATTGGATTTGGAGAATGAGGCTTTTTTTTATCTCAAAAATGTAGGAAGGTATATAAAGAGCTGAAGGCTGCCATAGCTGTAGGTGTATTAAAATCACAGAACTATTGAGGCTGGAAAAGACCTCTGAGATTAACAAGTCCAGCCTATGCTGCTGTTGGTTTCCTGCAAAACAGAGATCAATGACATTCTCATAGCTGAGCTATGACTGGTTCGGTAGGGGGGTTAGGTTGATTTTTAATGTGTTTTTTGTTTTGCTTTTTTAACCAAATTAAACAAATTTCTGTGTTAGATGGCAACATGCAACAGTATGTGTACAGACAAGAACCAGCCAAGAAGTGCCAAAGAAGAAGAACCCAGGTTACCATCAGATACCCCGCTTATGTCCCAAGAGTCATAATACGGAGACGCTTCCAGCGGGCAGTAAGGATGCCGACTGTTATTCAGAATGTCAGAATCAACCCATATCCATCTGGTAACTTATGTTTATTGAGTTTCTTTGATACAACTGGTTTCATCAGAGCAAGTTTCTGAAACACAACATTTTTTTTTTTTTTTATTATATTATATTACCTTTAAAGTTGTCTAATCCAACTAATCCAATAGATAACACTTGGCTGTAGATTATATGTGCATATGACAGCAGACACTTAACACCTCCCAGCTGAAGTGTTCTTTTGCTTGCAGGAGTTTTGCGTAAAGAAGTCAAAGTGAACTCCTACTGGAGAGGGCTCCCCAAAGTCATTCATTACACCGTATCGCTACCCAACCACAACAAGCCAGACGGCTACGATTATTACGCCATCTCTTACAGTAAGTTCAGGCTGACTCAAGTTGCTACATCTCTCAAAAGACATGGGATGGGGAAGAAAGAAGCCCGTGTATCTTGCAGCCTTCTTATCGCTTGTGGTTCTGTAAGACTGAGTTTAGGTGCTACTTAAAAAGTCCTGAGAATTAAAATGTTGTCTGTAATCAAGAGATGCCTCTATTAAAATAAATAAATAGTTACAGGACAACTAGCAGCAGTGAAGTACAGTGATTTGAACGAGCCACCTGTGGAAGGCATTGTTGTAGGAGTTCAGGCTTAAAGGGACAAAAAACCTTGATGCTTAAATGCAGAATTATATTAATAATAGAGTGAAATCCTTGGACCACTACCCATCGATAATTTTTTCAATGGCTTCCACAGAACTATGTTTCCGACATGAGAGAGAGAGAGGGAGAGAGAGAGAGAGAGAGAAAGAGGGACACAAAGCGTTTTGCATCACAGGAAAAACTATGTATTGTTCCAGCTTAGGTAGATCCTTTCCCACTAACCAGGATCGAGCAAAACCATTCCTCATGTGTTTTCTAGATTATTCAGAAAACCAACAAACCTCTAAGAACTGGCCCTACCCAAACCCAGGGCACTAAAGCAAGTCTCTGCCAGTATGATCTAGTTCCTAACCTTAACACAGGCCAGTTCACACTTGGACACCACAGAATTCCCACTTTTATAGTCAGTGCAGGATTGTTTTGTTAGATTTCCAAATTCTTAAGACTATTTCTATGTCACAGGAGTGTAAGAGTATTATTCTGTATTCCCTGATCTTAAGACAGATTTAATTAACAACACTGCAAAATTTAGCTAAGGACATGTGGAAAATATAGTAGAGAATAAAAATTAATTGTTAAAACCTCTGAACTCCATATATCTGGATGTGAAATAAAAAATATGCTGTTCACACCTAAATGAAATTAAAAGGAAGGCTTTAACCTCAAGATTCTTTCCACGTTCTAACTGCAGTTTCTGGAATTTAACTGTGATGTATCTTCCTTTCAGATCGGTACTACAGTTTGGATGTTGGCAAACAAATAGCAAGACCTGTTACCGCCCTCACAGGAAAGACCGTGTCCAAAGACTGGTACAACTGTCCCAGCAAGTGATGCGCGGATGAGGATTTTAAAAAAGAGATGCCATTTGAATGTTGACATTTTATCTAATTTTATTAATAAAGGCATTGAAATGTGTGCACACAAATCTAAGTATAAAATGCTGCTTTTAAGCTCTGGCTTCATTACACTAAAGCAACCATGGTCAAACTGGCACTTTTGTATACACAGCTGTAATTACAGGTCATTTAACTAATATTTCCTCTGTTCAGGCCTCCTCTGCCTCCCATTGCATGAGTTACACCTGTGGTGGGAAAGAAAACAAATGAATGCATTAAGAAAACCCCTTTTTCCATCAGCAAGAGGTACAGGGGGCACTTCATCCTTTTCTGAGGAAAGGCTGCTGCAGTGGAAAGCTTCCTCTCTCATAAAATTTGAGCTCCCCTCCCGGGGATATGGAAACAGGACAATGCTGTCCTTCAAAAGGACGGTGACAACTTGTGGTCCTCTCTCAGGGCCTCTGAGCATTCTTATCATATCTGAAACCCCTTCTGTTATTAAAGCAATGGTGACAGACTACAAAGGAAAGCTATCCTAGGTCCACTTCCTCACTTTTTTTTTTCTTTAAAAAACCCAGATCCCCATATTTCTATGCTAGTATCAACTCTTCAACAGTGTTAAAATAATACCAAATTGATTACAATTCATCTAAGGATTTTTCTTAATACACAAGTTGCAACCAGTCATTTATTGTCATGGTTTTACTCTGTACTGCATTACAAAAAGCTGGAATACTTCCATCAATGTTTTTTGCTGTTTATTTTTTAAATCAGTGTAAGACAGTGATGTAGTTACTGGAACCCTCCACGAACCAAAATGGGAAGCTGATATGCAATGGTAAAACCAAAGAATTCTAGACATCTTTTTTTTTAAATCATCTTTTAAAACTTCACGGAGTTTAAGGTCTGATGCCAGTTACTTTTTAAAACAAAGAAACACAGAAACAAATGTCTGGGTTGGAAGGGACCTCTAGAGGTCATCTAGTCCAATAAATAGTCTCATAAAAGCAGAGCACCATGTAAGAAAAACATTTGCCCATCTAAAAACTGCTCGGACTAACACACTAAACTATAACCTCAAAGCTCTTTGTGTAACCCACTGACAGCAGGGGCAGGGATGCCCTATTATTTGATGTCCTACAAGCCAGCAGAGGCATATAAAGTAGACCTTCATATATGGTCCCCCCGGGAAGAAAATCCTAACTACTCATTTGAAAAAGTCTAGATGTGAGTAGCCACCACCACTTACCCCTCTGCCTGTTGAACTGGCGACCACGGACACCGGTTCTTAGTGTTGGTGGCTGAAGCCTGACGCGTCGAAAGGGCTTCGGCTGATTACTGCTGGTGTCTGTGGTGGAGTGGAAACGCAAGAAAGAACGTCTGTGCCCAACAGTCTCTCAACGTTTAGAAGATTTGATGCACATTATGGTCTCAAATTTACTTTAAAATTCTGAAGGTGTACCCGTATTTCATTGGCATTTTCTCTGATATAAATAAGTCTCAAAAGAAGGAAGTTTGGGACTTTTTCATTACCTATGCTAGGTGATAAATTAGTAACTTAACAGTGCTTTACTCACTGTTCTCTGATATCATTGAATGAAAAATATTTTTAAATCTGACATCAAACATACCATGGATTGAATCACCAAAGCATCAATAGCTTGCTCCTTTAAGCATTATTCTCGCTGCAGCCTACTTAGTGCACTCCAAATAAAAATTGTTTGCCATTAAGACTGTAGGCATCAAAATGTCACCTTGCTCCAAGAATTCTCTCATTTTCTGTTTCTTGGCCAGCAGAAGTGAATGATGATGGCCCAAAAAGTTCCAAAAACTAATTAAATGGCATTAAACAATGGCTTCCAGTAATCGAACTTGTACCTGCAGATGAACTAGAAGGAGGATCTTGACTAGTCGAAGGAAGATCTGACTCATCAGATGCTTGAACAGATTCTTCTTCTTGCTGGCTATCAATTTCTAGGCCTGCTTCTGAAGTAATTCTGAAAGAGAGGGAGGAAAAAAAAGTAAGCATATTCACAAAGTTTCAAAAAGCTCAGGAAAAAAAGCATCATCTTGGAGCTGAAAGATTCATACAGGGGAAGAAGAAGTGAAGGGTCCATGCCGATTGGTTATGCCTAAAGATCACTCATTAATACAATATTGAAGCTATTTGGACTGTCTTCAAAGGACAAAACACCCAAAAGGCATCATGGGGCTGGAAAAAATTTTAAACATTCAGTTCAGCTGAAATGCAGATCACCAATTGGTACAGATTGTATTTATCTTGAATGGTATATAAAAACTGCTGGAAGATGACAACTAAAACACAGGAACTATGGGAAATCCCCGTTCTCTGCCAGCAGCAGACTGATTTGCTCTCAGTCAAGCTAAAGACCTGTTCTAAACTACAGATTTTACTTTGAGTCACTTAGTTCCTCTCTGAATATACTTCCAATTTATGAAAGATTAGATGGGCTTGTAAGGATCAAATATGAGACCTTAACAGTACAACACATCCTGTGCTCCATCTATTCATAGGCACACTACTGCAGTCTTAAGTTGGTGTTGCCTTAAGAAAACTGCATCATATTTAAATTGCAGTAGTAATATTTGTGTCAGAAATAGTGTTTCCCACAGGACTAGGGCAGGGATAATCCCCCTGGACTTGGCACTGGTGAGGCTGCACCTCAAATCCTGGCTTCAGTTTTGGGCCCCTCACTCCAAGAAGGACATTGAGGGGCTGGAGCATGGCCAGAGAAGGGCAACAAAGCTGGGGAAGGGTCTAGAGCACAAATCTTGTGTCTTGTGAGGAGCAGCTGAGGGACCTGGAGTTGTGAGCCTGGAGAAAAGAAGGCTCAGGGGAAATATTCTTGCTCTCAACAACTCCCTGCAAGGAGGCTGGAGCCAGGTGGGGTTGGTCTCTTCTCCCAGGAAACAAGCCATAGGACATGAGGAAACAGCCTCTAGTTGTGTCAGGGGAGGTTTAAGTCGGACATTTCTTTCCTGCAAGGAAATTTCTTTCCTGCAAGGGTTGTCAAGCCTGGAAGAGGCTTGATCCAGGGCAATGGTGGAGTCCCCATCCCTGGAGGTGTTTCAAAGCTGTGGAGAACTGGTGCTGAGGGACATGGTTTAGTGGTGACTGGGCAGTGCTGGGTTAATGGCTGGACTCTATGATCTTCTAACCAAAGTTGTCTTCCAACCAAAACCATTCTATGATCTAATTTTCTTATGGCCAAACCTCCTGTAATTATAGATAAAAATTCAGGTAAACTGTGAACTACACATCTTTTCTTATTATATGAGCAATAAAAACACAGAAGTAAAATACAGTATTAAATGATCACCTATCCCCTTTTAGATTTGTAATGTACTTGATCATAATAGAAAACAGCAATTATTTTAAGTATTAAATATCACACTTGTGAACTGGAAGACAAAAACATTTGTCTATTTTCTTAAGAAGCACTTATTTCCCTCCCCTGTACATCTTTTGTACTTGCACTGCCTTAACTGAACGAGTTTATTTTATGTGCCTGCTTTGTATAGAGGAGCGATTCTCTCTAGTCATCAACAGGAATGCTCAAGCTTTTGTGCTACAAACTGTGTTCCTTCAAACTGAGGCCTTTACCATCTGTATTTGAATACTGCAAAGTCATCTCCATTCTGAAAAATGAAAGAAATCCGCTTGTGGGATCACTTCTATATTAGCTATGTTAAATCAGAAGAAACAAATCAACAGAAAATCTCTGGTTTCAGACCAAAGAGGTCATATTGTACTAGTTCACAAAATTACTAAATCCCTCTGGAGCTGTCCTTCCTACCAGAACAGGTTCAACTGAGAATGAATCACAGGCACCCTTGGATGAAAACAAGTCAGTAAAATCACCATGACATCAAGTCTTAGCGAAGCAAACAAGTTTACCCTTCAGATTCTGCCTCTGCAAACACTTCATCGCCATCGTCCCCTGCTCCAGCCTCTGTTGTGGTGGACAGATTGCCAGTAGATGTTGTCACCATTGGAACAGATTGCGAAGCGTGCTCTGAAGCATCTGCTGATGCACTTTCAGTAAAAACTGTCACTGTACAGGAAAAGAGGCTTAATAAACATGTTTGTCTGAATTTCCTACAGAAATACATACAGAAATCTTAAGGAAAGGGCAACTGAGCACTCCTGACATGGCAATAAGCTTTACAGCAACAATAATGTCGTCTTCCTCCCCCTCCCTCCCCCTCCTGGGAAGTCAAAGTTTGCAGCTTTTATTTCAGGGTGCTAATTTCTTGCCACTTACCTGGAGCTGCTACTTGTAAGGGTGTGGTGGGCACACTACGACCACCTGATTCTTCCTCATGGGCAAGGAACAGTGGGGTTTCGTACATTCCTAAACCTGCAACACAAAGCATTAGTGATGATGAAAATAGCCAGCTAAAAAAAGAGATTAACTGTCTTCCCTCTGTACGCTTGATGAAATCCAGCAATTTGTACTTAAACATGGAGTTTTGGAGTTTTTTAAGCTGTTTTGACTTACTGTCAGAGATAACTATAATTTATTGATAGGTAAAGCCTTGATGAAAATATTTCTATTTGTTTTTACTTCCATCCTTATGCCCTTATCTTGCTGTGAGCTTTCTTCCAAGAACAGCAAACTGTTCCACGCCGACAGGAACTGATTGAGGACAACAGCAAAACCAGTATTGACCAGTTGCCTGGCCATGTCTCAGTAGGCAAGGGTATATACCAAGGATTCCTTTGCATTTGCTGTTTTCCCCTTATTTTACTACAGGAGAACTCCAATCAACAGCAAAATTGGTTAAAAGCCATTCCTTCAATATTTCATCTCTCCTTAAACGAAGTTTCTTGTGCTGTATGCTGTACATAAAATCTCAGGTTTTCTAGTTCACAAACCTGTTGTTTCTACCCAACAAAGCATTCTACTTCTTAAACTGTATTACAGGTAGAAATGTAGTGGCTTGAAGGAAACACTTTTTTAGTATTAGTTCCTCTCTTGACGACAAAAAGAGTGTCACAGATTTCCATAATTTAACAAGTACCAAAAAAAGAACTGTGTTTTATTGGCTGTTACTTGTTTTCCGATGGAAACAAAAGGACAAGAAATGTTTTACCTCCTTGTGATGCCAGCTGACCGAGATCAGAGTGACTTGAGCTAGTTTGTGGCATATCTTCAGGGGGTCCAAATCTGAATCTAGGAACTCCAGCAACCTGCGGGGAACTAGCAAAAGAAAGATTTGAGGAATTCTGCAATTTTTCCAATGACTGGGATGATAAGGAATAATAATAATTAAAAAAAAAAAAGAGGCAACTTTCTTACTGAAACGAGAGAATGAAATATAGATGAGACAAAATTAATTACTGCTGACCGTAAAAATCAGCTAAACTACTGCTAATTAAATAGCAATTAGTTTCTCACGCTTATTTTGTCAGCATCCAAAAATCAGTAAAACAGTCCTGAAGAGAATATTCTTTATTTATTCATCTTGTGAATTCTCACAGTTTAAGGTGGATTGCTGAACATGTCCAGAACTGTCACAAACCCCAAACAAGGATAACTTTACCCACTTTTATTGGTAATACTGGAGGGGAAAGAGGGAGGAAAGAAATGAAAAAGAAGAAACTTGTTTGTTTGGGTTTTTAATCTCTTAAATCAGTAAATGACAATACACTGGAGATTATCTACCTCCAAATTTGCATCTAAATTTCATGACATGCAATTTAAAAAACGATTGCTTATTTTAGATGCAGTCATAAATGGTACTAGTTATGTTCTAGCATGNAGCAAGTTCATTTCACTTGCGTCAATTTTCATTCCACTGATAAATAAAGAGGTATCTTTTGCTTACTTTCTTTTTACATCTACTTACTGGATGGCTTCTGCAAACCCATCTGTACGATGTGGAACAACAAGAGTTGGTGTGCTTGGAACTGTTCTGTCCTCATCATCAAAGAAGTGTTGCTGCTGGAAAAAAAGAGACTGTTACGACAGCTTACATTGTATTTCCAGTTTCTGCCAAGCCAAGTTAAATGCTGGTTGCTTCTACCACACTGACCAGAAAAAAAAACAAAGAGACAGATTTATCTCTAAAAAAATTCTTGTTCA
>VWZY01010678.1:0-32832 GCA_013399075.1 Chloroceryle aenea | reverse complement strand
GCAACCTGTTCCAGTGCTCCAGCACTCTCGTGGGAAAAAGGCTCCTCCTTATTTCTAATCTAAATCCACTCCTTTCTAATGTAAAGCCATTACCCCTTGTGCTTTCACTACAGGCCTTTGTAAACAGGCCCCCTCCAGTCTTTATTCTTGTTATTTATTTTATAAATATTTAAAATTTTTATTTATTATTATATTTATATTATTTACATATTATNCAAAAAAAAAAAAAAGAGACAGATTTATCTCTAAAAAAATTCTTGTTCAATTTCAGACGTCTAAATCTGAGCTCATTATGTAGATCACCCTTACAGGTGATAAAAACACCAAAACCAAACTAAAAACCATACACTTGCAGGTCACCCATCTTGCAAAGGACTTCCAGACATCTCCTCCAGGAAATCATTGTACCATCGAAGTGCCACATCTCCCTGATGACCGTGAAGGAATTTTAGGGTGATGCATGAAATCATCGGTCTTAATCTGGATTGCTGCCATGTACTTCCCATATGGGATTTTCCATCAGATATTGAATTATCTGTTCCCGATAGACTAGTGTCCTTTGTTTCTGCATTAGCTACAAAGCCTGAAACCTCAGCTCCCTCTTCCCTGATCCTTCTCTTCATCTCCCTGTCTTGCTTGTGTATCTTCCACATCTTTCTCTCTAAAATACTTCTAATCTCCATCCCATGAGCACAGTTTTTATCCAGGCAAAAATCAGTAGGTACCGAGGCCAGTTCCAAGCAGAAACTGAATATCAGGTACATGAAGGCTGAGCAGGATCAAAAAAATGAGCTGATGCCTTGGAGCTCAGAAAGATATTAAAGTCAGTCAGTCTCTCTCCCCTCTTTCACTGAACTTGGATTTCTGTCAAACACAGTGAAAGCTGCATAAAGGGTTCAATATTAGATGGAGACAGAAAACAAGAACAAATTACCCCTTAGAATGAAGTAGAATTTTTTTTATAGTAATATGTTTACTTTAAAGACTGATTCTAAAAACAATTAATTAAAACTGCCTCTGAAAAATCCAATTCAGTATCTTTTGAAGAGCTTTAGCTTCCTGGGACATTTCTAGTATTTGCCTTCCATTAATACATAAATTAACAGGACATAAAACCCAAGAGTTACAAATGTTGCCTCAGTGCAGGCTTTTAAAGAGTAGACTTCTGTGCACTTACCATCCCACCTATACCAGGAGTTAACTGAAGTCCACGTCCCACTGACTGTCTTCGAGTCATCTGGATTCTCTTTATAGTAAAGAAAAAATGAAGCAGTGTGAATGCTTTCCTGGAACTCTACTAACATGTTCAATCAAAGCCAACGAGAGTGGCTAAATGATGTAGTGTAACAATTACAGGTCAGGACAGAACACTGAGTACAATGCCTATACTGACCAATCTTAACAGACCAACACAGCAGCTACTCCACATCTCAGATCTGGTGCTTGGTCTAACCATGAGAAAGAAATCATAATAGGTTTAAATTCTGGGTAGGTGACATCATTGTTTTACTCAACTTTGTCCTGAGGACAGAAAACTTGTACACAGAAATATTGTGGCTCCAAGGCTCAGAACAAGTTAACAATAAAGGGATAATTTCAGTCAAATTTTGCAAAGTTTAGGGTGTGATGTTTTCATTTACAAGATCTATAGCTCAAAGCATAATCATAGGTCAGGTACTGACTGTGAAAGGTTTAACTTATGAAAATGAATGGCAATGTTCCTTTGCTCAGTCTGCCCTGGAGAAGAGACTAATATTTTCCCCACCAACCTGAGTTCCAATCTGTTCAAGAACAGCTGTAGCGGAAATATCAGCAGACACTGACCGAAGCAACATTGGTATAGTAACTTCAAGATACAAATCCATCATGAGTGCCTTAAAGCTTTTAATAATCCCTGTCCAGTTGTAACCTTAAGTCAGTTTGCTCAGCTACCATGTTTAGGATGCTAAACAGATGTCATCTGTTTTTACAACAAGCAGAGTACTGAGGTTTTATTTAGAAGAAATCAGTGTGTTTTTCTGAAGAGTCTTCTGAACTGCCAGACATAGTTTATACCTGTACTGGGGGACCCAGTTCTTGAGGAGGAGCATGAATAGTTAGTCGTGGGGGTAGTGGATGTGGTGGCCTGCGTGGTGACTGCGGGGGCCGAGGGGCCTGTCTCTCTGAGGCAGATGATGGCTGTTGTTCTCTCAAGCTTTCATGAGGAATGGTGGACTCTGCAGCACTTGTACTCCCTTCTCCTAAAGCACAGAGAGGAGTAAAAGCCACATTCTCCAAACCAAGTTGAAAATATGAAGGTAAGTCTTAAAATTCTGCTACCATGTTAACAGAGACATTTTTATTCTAGCATGAGTGGGGACAGCTCACTACTGTTACTTAGTATCGCTTCAGAGAGGACCTGTCCCAGCTACAAAAACACCAGCAGCAAAACAAACTACTAATGAGTCAAGTGCTGATAGAGGAAATTAATCGACTGAGCCATCAACGGCAGTTTCCACAGCAACCAGAGCCTGTGGGGTTCAAAGAATATTGAATAAATTCAGAAGAAAATTCTTTCAAAATAATCTACATTTCAGGGTAAAAAATTATTTTGTATGTCACCTTATATTCTTACTTTTAAGTGCATATTTTAACATGTACAAAAGAGCTTCTACATTTCCCCTGTGCTTACAGACACAGATTTTGAAGAGACATGAAACAACCATACCACTGTTTTGGGAATCTGCTGCCCTCTGGTTGCTTTCACCTCCTCCCATGCTTTCCTCTGTCTCTGTTCCAGGATCTGTACCATCTGCACCCTAAACAACCCCACATAAACATAGTGCGACTTAGCACAGAACAGAACAACTTACAGGCTGTAAAGCAAACAACAAAGCCGTAAAAAAGTATTCAGAAAGCAAATCAAGTAAAATATATGAAAATCTTAAAATATTTCTGTCAATATCTACAAAATAATTTACATGTCTACAACTGCATGAAATCTCAGAAGCTTTGCCTATGTGAACAATGAAGCAACCAGCTACACCACCAATTTATTCCAAGAGATTTAACACATTATAAAACAAAGCACAAATCTCACCTCAGCATCATCTGCTTCATATCCATCATTACCATCAGCACTACCAGTCCCTTCATTACTGTCATCACCTTCATCTCCCATCCCTGTGTCTTCATCATCATCCTCATCTTCTTCTTCTTCATCCTCATAGTCCTGTGAGCAGACCATAAAAGCCCCTTAAGAAAGCAGGCAAGGGCAGTGGAATGATTTCACTGTTGAAGCGGTTCCCTTTGCTCTGTGGTACAAGGACCATATCTATCTGTGGGTCTCTTTCTGATGACGTTCACCATTTATTTACCCACAGAGTGGCTGTATGTTTTTTATTTGCTGTGGTAAGTTGACCTGGGCTGGCTGCCAGGCACCCACCCACCCACTCCCTCACTCTCTCCAACAGGACATGGGGAGAAAAATAAGATGGAAAAGCTTGAGGGTCAAGACAAAGGCAGACAGATCACTTACCAATTACCATTACGGGAAAACCAGACTCAATTCAGGGAGAATTAATTTCATTTGTTGTCAATTAAAAACAGAATTGGATGGTGAGAAACAAAGAACTAGAACGTCTTCCCCCCACCCTCTTCTTCCCAGCCTCAACTTCACTCCTTCATTCTCAACTCCTCTTCCTCCTCCCTGACCCCAAGCAGGCCAGAGAGGACAAGACTGGGAAGATGTGGTCAGTCCATAACAGTTTCTTTCTGCTAGTTCTTCCTCCTCACACTTTCCCTCCTGCTCCAGCATCAGTCCTCTCCACAGGCCACAGCTCCTAGCTGCAGAACCTAGTCCTGCATGGACTGCCACTTCCTTCAGGGAGTATCCACCTGCAGCACCACGATCCCAGCACAGGCTGCAGAGAAACACTCCCTCCATTGTGGTCTCTTCCATGGGCTACAAGGATTATCTGCTCCAATGCCTGGAGCACCTCTTACCCCTCATTCTTCTCCAACTTTGATGTTTGCAGGATTTTTTTCCCCCCACTACCATGCAGCCTTTTTCCCTTTCTAATATATGTTTCCATCAGTTGACAGGCAAAATTAAAATCGAGCTGATTTAGCAAGTATCTTTAAAACACCAGACGTTCAGCCTACAAAATACTATACTGTAAAAAGAGATGAAATTAGTTCTGCGTAGTGAACTTTACAGATGATCAAAAATAAAATAAATTAAGTAGTTCATAAATAAGGTAATTCCATGGTATACATACTTCCTGCTCGCCTTCATTTTCTTCATCATCGTCATCTTCATCATCACTATCAATTACAATGACATCATCTCTCTTGGACTGACCATCTTGAGATGAAGAGGTATTCTGTTGATCTGACTGAAGAGGTCCAAGATCTATTGGGATAGACTGAGAAGTCTCCTCACTATCTTCCATGGGTGTGTACTCTCCCTGTGTGACACCCTGTAGAAGATACAGGTAAATTACCTTGGTTAACACTCTGCCCTTACTTCACATCTGGTTACAACAATCCCCTGCTTACTTAGAAGGACACGCTGAGCACTTCACCACCACCTCACCAGAAAATAATTCTCCTTCCATTCACGTATATATACACATGATATATATTTGAACCAAATCTCACAAGTATGACTGGAAGAGTTCAGGAAAAATAAAACACAAAAATGCATCAGAGAGACCTCCACAACTTTTTTTTTTTTCTTTTTAAAATAACCAAACCAAAACCAACCAACTAACCAAAACCCAACCAAAAAACAACCTAGAAAAATCAGGACTCTACTATATCCATTTGTAACATTCCAGACTTTTGGTTTAGATAGATAACCAGGTTCTATTGTTTTCCAAACAACACTTCACTTTAATGTTGCAAATGATTCTCTAGCAGCAGAATTCAAATAATCACACTGAGTACTAGAACTGTTAATTACAGAAGGTTTCAAGATACCTGTGTAATATAAAGCAGACTGAGGGGATTTAATGGGGATATAAATGTTTGTGCCACCTCTTAAACATGTGAATGATATGAAGGGAAAAATGACAAAACACCAAGTTTCACCACTGCTTAATGAAAATAAATTCCACATCTCAATGTGTCATTTAGCCAAGTTAGAAAATTCCCATAACACTTTTGCTCCTTTCTGAAGTGAGATTCATGGTTTTCAGTTCTATTTAGCTTTTCAAAGACAGCTACCATGGGCATTTTACAGCACTAGAACAAACCCAGTTTTTTCATTTAACCCTACAACTCAGTTTCACTATGTAAAACTGGGGTCAAGGATACCAGGATTTCTAAACCAACACATCGAATTAAAATATATATGGGTATGTGGACAATGAAATAAATTTGAGTATCTATCCTTGAACACTAAACTTTAAATGGCTGTAAAGTGGTTTCCACTGGAAATCTGCAAGTTCTCATTTGAAATTTTGTTTCTAAAAATACTGAGTTTGAAATAAAACACAAGGATAGCTATTTCTGATGAAACAAGGATTTTTTTTTTCAAATAAGCTTACTTCTCCAATTGAGTCTTGTGAGTCTTGATTGTATGCTTGAGCTTCTACCTCACCATCAGTGCTCTCTTCTGCTGTCACTTCCTCCTGAAAGAACATACTTTTTTTTTTAAACACATCATTAAACTGTAAAGTTTTGTTCTTATGATTTCTTCAGAATGTTTTCTTTGAACTAAAAAAAAAAATAAAAATATATTTTTCCCACAAAGATCATGGTCAACATTTTGTTGCCCTTTTAATTTTATTGTTAGCTCTGCTTTTACCTAGCACCCCAGACTTCTCTGCTCTGAAGAAATAGTTTCCCTGCTGCAGTCCACCAGATCTCGGTGTCTCTAAATGTTTTCAAGACCAAAAGAGAGCCCTCAGTTTCCAATTCTGCCTTCATCCTCTTCGTTAAATTAAGTGACAATGTTCTTACGCAGTCTTTCCTTTTTCTGTTATGCAACGTCCCTCTCATACAGCGTTATTAAAACTTCTCCGACTTTAACTTTCTTTGTGAGTTACCAGCTGTGATGTTCTGTCTCAAGTTCATCCTTTTTTTGCAGGACATCCCAATTCCCTCACATCAGTATTTCTCTCCCACAGAACTCCCTGGCATCTCCTCAGGTACACTGTGTTTTCTTCCACAAATCACTGTAGAGAATGACCTTCCGGACCACAGTGAAAAAGGTTTTAACTTCTTCCACCTCAGTGCTACGATATGACCTTCTCTCTTCCATCCTACAGTTCACTGAGATTTGCATCATTCCTTGCAACTCCTATATCCTCTGCCTTTTAAGAATTAACTGACTTTCTCTGAAGTAATACACTCTCCTCTTCCCACTAAAATCTTCCAAAGGGACAGATTAAGTAGTAGCAGCTTAGGTCCTTACAAACCTCAGGTCCAACTCTCTGTATGCTTCTCAGTTTCTTTGGAAGAGGTACATCCACTGTTTCTTCTGAAATTTGGTCCGAGTTTTCCACTGTGTTATCCTCCTCTTCCTCTCGTGAACGTTTAGACAGTGAAGAACTTGGGGTAGCTGAAACTGAAAAGAGCCTTTCTGCTATTATCACAACAATGAACGTACCAAGAAAAAAAATCACAAGGTTTGAAAACATCGCCCCCTTCTGTTACAAGTCTTACGTTCCTGGACCTATATTCACAACCCGACTGACCCCAAATGTAAGCTTCACGGTGTAGCTAAAACATTTTTTTCCACCATCTTTGCTTCTGACAAGTACATCTAAACGTTTGCAAGAGACAGCAGCTAGAAAACAAAAAATGCAGTTTACAGGAGCATGTTTGGGGGAATAAATGTTCTGCACCAAGATCTATCCTATGTAGGGCAAACAGATGTACAAGTTTATCACACTGAGCAGCTTTACAGTTCTCTCTATTTTATATTTCAACCAAAAGAGCAAATTCTTTTTGCTCAAGTTTGGCCTGCTTTGACAAGGGCCCAAATGGAGCTACTTATAAAGGTCTATTCAAAATGCAGGCCTATAAAATAAAACAAACCTGTGCCAAACACAGCTGTAGAAGTGGAGGGCCGCTCTATTTGAGAGCTCTGTACAACCTCAACAATGGCAGGGGATGGCTCCTGAGTAGCAGGCTCGATCTGAGGGTGACTCTGCTGAGTGGGCTGCACAAAAGCAGTTGCTTGTGTCTGCTGCTGAACAGTTAAGATTGGCTGAGAGAGTGATGTCTGAACGTTGGGACTGGTGGAACGCACAGACCCACTAGTGCTCCCAAAGACTGGAACATGCTCCACAGGTCCTTCAGACTGCATAGCTGAAAGGCAAACAGAAGTACGTTCAGCTGTCCTCTTATTATCTATTACAGTTCAGGTTCATCGTTTCAGCATGCCCTAAATAAGAAGATTCAATGTTTTACACATTTAGTTCTTTATACCCATCTTCGGTTGAGGAATCATGAGCTTTGTTGCAACAGAAAGGGTCATAAAAGTGCAATATTTTAAGAGATACAGGGACAATAAAACTATCTGAGGTAGTTTCAAACTAACTACTGAGATTTTTAGGCAAAGGTAGCATGAAAAATTTCTTTCCTGTGAGGGTGCCAAAGCCCTGGCCCAGGCTGCCCAGACAGGTTGTGGAGTCTCCTCCTCTGGAGATTCCAAACCTGCCTGGATAACACAATCCTGGGCCCCCTGCTCTTGGGTGACCCTGATAGAGCAGGTCCCTTCCAACCTCCACCATTCTGGGATCTGTGTGATTTACGATTGCTGTAGATCCTTATACTTAAATGCTCACCTTCCTGAGTCTCCACCTGTGTTGTGGGCATAACTGTGGCTGTTGGAGTTGTGGTAGGATTAGTGACTGTAGCAGGAGTAACCATTGGACGGATACTGGCTCTTGGGGTAGACTTATTCCCAGCTATTGCAGCAGCAGTCACTTTACTTGGAGTTGACACAACTGGAGTTGGTTTGATATTTGCTGTTGGTGGATCTGAAGTGCTAGCACTGAAAAAACAGTATATTGGTTTCAGCATGGTAGCACAGAAAGATTTTAGAAATACCGAATCTAAACACATTATCATAGCTAGAAGTACTAATTTTCAAATGTTTAATAGTTAAAAACCTGACAAGGGCATAATGAATTGCCTTCCCAAATTTGTTTGAAAAAAGAAAGACCCACTATGCTGTTTGCAATATTTTGCCCAGCTCAGAGGTTTGTCTGGTTTCTTTCAAGGTAATCAGCTAGAAATCTGTGAGCAGATCAAAAGGAGCAGGGGGTAGCTCATACTGTTAGCTGTGCTAGGTCTTTATTACAGTGAGTAATACATCGTACACTAAAACTAATGGATTCACTCAACACAAGGCAACATCATCTCTTCACTGACACAAGGAGCAGCAAAATTTTAGGAGGCATTTTTGAATTTTTCAGAATGATGCTGGCTAAAACTGAAAGGGAGTTTATTACCCAAACTTAGCAATACAGTAATATTTCCCATTTTAGAGCTTAGTCCTTTGAATATTTTATCTGTTAGTTACCATTTATTTCATCCATTTGTCATGTTCTAGATTTTTGCACAAGGAAGATTCTCTCCCCAAATAAAAAAGGTCAAAGTTACAACCAAAACTGTACAACTTCAAGATTCTTGAAGTCTGAAAAAGTTTTTGAAAATATTTTGTGTTTCCCAGATCCCATATTCCTGGTGGTTAATATGACAATTTAACAGCTTAAAAGCTTTTTTGACTAAAAGTGGCTGAGAAAACAACAGGAACATATTATGTCCATCAGTATATTCAAAGTTGCTTAAGAAAAATTGTGAAAAGTTAGTGGTTTGCTGAAAAGAAGAGCAACTAGATAAAAGACAAGAAACACCAACCACAGAAACTGCAAAACCCCCAAACCTTTCAACTCACATTCCTCTTTCACCTGAAGCTGGAGTAGACTTGAGTGAGATTTGTCTCTGCTGTTCTGGGACCTATTAAGTAAGAAAAGAAGTATCATGCACATAGGAAACAGAGAGAGCAATGTGGTTAAAATACTTCAGCAGACACATCTCTTTACTGACAATCATTTCTCTAACAGACTTGCTAGCGTACCTAGTCAGACTCCACAATTATTGCAAATACTCCAAACCAAACCATACCTGTAACATCAAGTACGTAAATCAATTCAGGAATCACTCAAATAATTTCTGAAGCTCTTGAGACAACAGCAGCTAGAAGCCATTATACTGATCAGATGGATAAAAAGAATACAGAAATAGAGAGCAGAGTGCAAACAGCTCATGGGCTGATTCACAGCAAATGATGTAATTGTATGCTTGTTAGCACAAGGAATTTTGACTACAGCAGGAAATAAGTTTAAATTAAGTCCCGGGCCCTTACTTCCATATTTCCAAAAGCAGGGGACAGTGGAGCTTGAATAGTGCACACTTTCTTGGTCTCACTGGTATTTTTTAATTCTTTTTTGTTGTTTGTTATTTTAAGCATAAGAATGGCAAGAATTTCCATCTGCTATTTAGGATGTTTAGAGAAAACACCTTCACATAAGGCAGCCCTGAGTAAACCAAGTTGGTCAGTGGTGCTCGTACTGGCACCTCTTGTTCTTGTTCAGTCACGAAAACAATCATGAAACAAGGTGTTTGTGTCCTCACACACAAACAGAGTGAAGGATTTTATTTATACCTTGTTTGTCGACTCTGGTGGCTCATCTCTCTGCTCATGGTGTCGCTCTTGCTGCTCTCTAAGCTCTCTTTCCAGACGGCAGATTCGACCTTCATACTGTGATTTGAGTGCACTCATCCGCACCTCCAATTCAGTCTTCTGCTCTTCTAATGAGCTGCTCTTTTGCTTCCACTCTTCATTTTCTTTTGTTAGCTGTTCTTTTGTACCTAATTCAATAGGAAAGAATCCAGTTTTGACACTGTAAAAAGCTGCCTACTAAGTTTCCACATTGCTGTTTTAATAGGTTACTGAAGTATTCTGAACTCTTAAAAATGTTATCAAAAGAGCTCTTAGAGGCAATTTTACCACCTTTCACATACCATTTTTCTATTAGATTTCAATTAAATAAAAACAAATTAAAAATATATAACAAATATGTAAATAAAACACTAAGTAAAGACGTAGTCACAAAAGGATGAGATGTTTTCAGCATGCTCTTACACCATCACTCTTCTCAACACCAATTAAAAACAGAGGAGGAGGTATGTTTTCTCCAGCATACTTAGGAAAGGCAAGACAGGAGAATTTACCTGTGTTGTTAAGTAAGGGCAATCTGCTCTGACAAACAGAAGGATAAAAAAAAACAAAACTAAGCAAAACATTTTTTTTACCTCCAGTGTAGAATTAGTTATATACTTTTATCAACTCCTGAAGGAATTCAATTTTAAGTTTTAGAACAATTCCTGCATCATGTAATGTAGGAAAAAACCTTGAATGTAAAACATGAAGTAGGTCATGATTTCCCAAGCATCCCGTCTGGATGTTTTTCCGTAGGAATTAACTGAAAACCCAAACAGAACATGACACTTGAAGGACAGAAAAAAAAAAATATTGTTATACCAGCCAACTGTGCTATTTTCTGCTTGGCTGCAAGTAAGGTCTTCCTAGTTTTCTCTTCCTTCTCAGTGATCTGTTGCCTGAGCTGTTCTTCCTGCGTAGTCTTCTCTTGCAGATCTTGATGAAAACGAGCAAGTTCTGCTTGAAGCTGTGTTATCTGCTCCTGGAGATTTCTAACTTCTGTTTCCTTTTCTGCTATAGTCTAGAGAGAGAAAGAGAGATTGCAACACTCAGCCGCAACCAGCTCCTTCAGCAAATACACAGACTAATACGCTCCAAGGATTCAGTATTAACTGGGTCCTGTATTGAAATTAAAAGGCTTTTAATCAACAACAGGGGAGTCCAGTCCTCTCTGAATGCAGTAATTTTTTACTGTTCTTACCTAATTCAGTCTGTTCTTACCTTCTGTAAGCTTTCAACCTGAGCCTCCAAAGTCTTAGTCTTCACTTCAGCTTGACTGAGAGTGTCTTTCAGCTCTTGTACTTCCTGGACAGAAACTTGTTCTTCTTGTTGTTCTACCAAAGGCTGAGTTGATGCTTCAGCAACCATCTGAAACATGTCAAGTGGTAGCAGGCTAAAGGGCACTACTGGACTGGGACGTCATTATTTTTACAAGCTGCTTTCCAACACAGACTGATCGTTTAAAAACTTCTGGGAAAACCCCAGGAATTCTAATGAATGCTGAATTTCTGCTAAGACTACTGCAAAATATTAAGTGATATGCAGCTCATGCTTTGAGGCAGTGTGAGCTAACAGCAGAACAAATGACATTTTCTGCTTTTCACAGGTAAGTGTTCATACAGTGTTATACTAAGGGAACATGTAGATCATTAGCTAGATTATACATTACTCCAGATGAAAACATCCAGTTTTTATACACTTAGAATTTCTTCACAAATATAATCTACCTTATCATGCTGTGCTTTCAGCTCCTCATATTGAGTCTTGTACCTGCGACCAATTTTCTTGACCTGTGTTATAGTTTTCACTTTTTCTTGTATATCAGCCACTTTAGTATCTAGTTCTTTCTGCAAATTGTCCTTTTCCGTTCTTATTTTAGTTACTTCCTCCTTCAGGCTCTGAACAAGATTCTGGTTCGTAGTCAAGGACGCATTAGCTCTAAATAACAAGAGATTAGAGGAATATGTGAAAGAGTGGTTTGAAATAATCAATACCTTTCAATATTGCTCATTTATGTGATATAATTTACTACAGACAATGTCTGTGTTGTTTTCTAGGATTTCACAATACAAATTATTATTTTTAGAATACAAATTATTCTACAACACATTAGTTTAGCATAATTTCAGCTAAAAGACAGCTTCCAAAACAATACTCACTTCATTTTACCTGCATATTATCAAGGTACAGTAAGAACACCAAAGTTTTTGAAGTAACATAGATGCAGTTAAGAAGTTACACTTCCAGATACAGCTTTATTCAACATATTTTTACTAACTGACTTATACCACACCTGGCTATTTCTGCTTTAAGCCTGCCTGTTTCTTCACTCATCTGTTGGATACGCTTGGTGTTTGCCTCCTTCTCTGAAAGCAGCTTCCGATACTCTTCGAGATTGGTGTCTTTCTGTTGACTCAATAAATGCTGAAAGGTTGAGAAAAGTTTGCATTTTCATAAGATGATTATATAGTTATAGACAGAAAAACTGATGTAGAACTGCTGCTTTTGCCTTTTTCACCTGGAAAGCCCGTGATTTAGAATAGCCTATTGTGAAGCAGTGTAAAGAACACTGCATAACTCATATACTTTTCTTAGCTTGTTGCTGTTTTTAAGAAAATTTAGAATTGATTTTGAGTTGTTTGGCTTTTTTTTTTTTTTTCTTTTCCCCACCTATGAACAAACACATTCCTCACCTGAGTCCGGGCTTTCCAGCGTTTAACATCTTCTTCCAACAGCTTTTTCTCTGCCTGCAACATTCCACTTTTCTCACTCAGCTCAGCATTAGACTCTTGTAGAGGTAGAATGTCGGCCTCCAGCTTGCGTACCTAAAAAAACCACAACTGGGGATTAAACTGTTTGGATCTTACAAGACTGAAGGAAATGGAATATGGCAGGCCTTGAAAAGTGATAGTAAGAGGGACAGAGAGAGCAAAATCTACACCCTCAAGAAGTCATGATACAGCTTCTTTTCCAGCTTTCTGCCTTTCAGTGACCAGCTGGGGGCAGGGAGAAGGATGAGGAGCAGGATATGATGCTATAGATAGGAAAACCAAAAAACCTAGGTACAACTTCACAATTTCAGCTACCCACTCTTTGTACTCTGGTAAGGGAAAGAGATTATTAAGTAGAAGCCAACCAACACTACACTGGATCCCGGTGAAAAAAATGGTGTGTAGAAATGGGAAGAGACAGTATCTCCATTTTAAAGTCTTCATAAAGCTGTGATCAGCTTCATATGTATTACAGTGCCATTCTTCATTTATCTACTGATAGCATCCTTGGTACTGGTGTATGTTTATCCATGGATACATGTTGATTTTTAGTTTAATTTAAATGAAGCTGAACTTAAAATTTTCCCAGTGTTTTATGTGGACCAATGTCTTTTAAAATGCTAAATGGCAAGTTCCTTCATTTGTGTGTGATATAAAGGAATAATCACTATCTAAATAATGTATTTATTATAATTAGCAATAGTATATCCAGCTTGACTATCTGAAAAATTTATGTGAACCTTGGTACTAACCTTTGCTTGAATTTGTTGTAGCTCTTGTTCCAGCCTCTCCTTCTCTTCTCTTAACATCTTGTTGGTTTCTATCAGAACATTCATGGTCTCTGTTTTTTTCATTAATTCCTCATGCTGTGCAATAGTTTTTGCTGTTACCTTTAGAAAAGAATTAACTCAGTCATTTGTTTAATTTGCATTTGCATATATACTTCACTGAACCTGGTATAATACTGTCCTGGAAAGCTATCATGGCATTCATTACTCACAGGTACATTCAAAACAGGTAAATATTGCTTAGGAAATGGGAGATGGGAAAAAATATGGGGAAAAATTATCTTTATTTTTCCTATTTATGGGATTTTGGAATTGCCACACTACTTCACAGGACTCAGAACAAGATCCTCTCATTGGCTATATAGCAACCCTAGTTTAAAAGCTCCCCATTCTTAGACAGCAGAAACAAAGAATAGAACATTGAGAAAAGGCCTCTCTATTTACTGAAATAATAAGCAATAATACCCAATCATACCTGCACCTTCTCTCTCTCAGCATTGAGACTGTCCTGCAGTTCCTGGAGTTCCCTTTCCAGGTGCTCCACTCTCTGACGGTAGCGCAAACTCTCTACCTGAGCCACCTCAAATCTAGTTTCTGCAATCTCCTTTTCTCGACGTATAAATCTGCAGGAGGAAAATGAACCACATGTTCCAATGAAAATACAAGACTAAACATTTTAAGTTGAAGCAGCTTATATCTGAAAGTCTATTGAGTATAGAAATTAGTTTAAAAAGAAAATCCTAGATAGAACTTTTGGAAAAAAATAGATAACAGGCCTAAAAAACACACTGAGAAAAAAAAATAAAATCACCTCTATGAAACTTTCTTACCAATCACATTTACTAAAATCTCTTTTAGCTTCCTGTCACTCTCAGATTTTTCCTAGGTGTAAAAAGAAATCTCTTCTATCAGTTACTGACATAATACAAGCACATCCTACGCAGCAAAAAAAAGCACTTAAATATGGTACATTATCCTTCAAATATAAAGTAATACAGAATTACTGCATTTGCAACTAATTTCTAACTACAGAGAAAAGGAGCTCTGTGTTAAATTTACCTAAGAATTTCTAAGATTTGTTCCTGGGATTTGCCTTCCTCATTGAGAGAAACATTGACGGCAGTTGGCATGGCTTCCTTCATAGAGCTCACCACCTTATCACTCAGACTTTCCAGCTGTTCATGTAATAATCGATTTTGTTTTTCCAAATCTTCACAGCGGGATGCAAGCTTCGAAGCTTCATCCTACAATGAAATTGTTCAGTGGCTATGAATTCTGTGGCTGAATTTCTAACTGAAAAAACCCACCAAAACCGTAAAAACAATCATACCTTGATCATTCTCTCTCTCTCTTCCCAGGAGGCTTTGCACTCTACCAATTCAGACTCGGCCTTCTGAGCAGCTTCCTCTAGCTGCTGCCTCACTGCTGTATTCTTGGCAACTTGGTCTTTAATAGCCTGTAATGCTTCAACATCAGCAGCATGAAGCATTAATTCCCGTTCATATTTATTTTGAGCTTCAGAAGCCATCTTTGCCTGAAGGAAAGTATTAGAAATAGAAAGTTACCTTTAATATTATATGTTTGATATGTACAATTCTCAAATTCTAGACAAAATCAAAGAAGACCACCGGCCCAAACCTCTGCCAAAGAAAAAAAAAAGAAAGAAAAAAAAAGATAAGCTTAATAAGCTTAGAACAGTTGCCTTAAAGACATCATTATTTTAAAGGAAAATCAGAATTTGAAATAATTTTCTTCAAGTGTCTAGCAGAAGGACACACTTTCTATCACCACCTCATTCCTAAAGTGGTTAAAAAGCCAAATAGATGTGGTGCTGAGGGATGTGGTTTAGTGGTGACTTGGCAGTGCTGGGTTACCAATTGGACTCAATGATCTGAAAGGTCTTTTCCAACCAGAACAATTCTGTGATTCTATAGTTACTCTACAATCAAACCTCTTCCTGTTGAGTCTGCATGGATAACAAGCAGTTATTAGTCTAAGAACATCCAGTGGTTATTTCTACATGTGAACAAGCAAAGATTTACTGCATGATGTTAAAAAGCTAAGGACAGTCTATGGTCACAGTAGCAGATCAAAAAAATGGAAATGCCTGTCTACTAAACTTCAGCTTGGATTAAATAACAGCTGAAAGTTTATCTACATCCTTTACGCAGGCAGTGTTGCTGGAATTCTCACTGGTAGAAAAGTAGATTCCTTTTATATAGTCTTGGAGGAGTTTGGTTTTCTAGTTTGCTCCCCCTTCTGGAGACTGAGGTAGCAATTCATTAAAACCAGTTAATTTTATTCCCCAAACAACTGTTTTTTTTACATAATGAAAGACGCCTCAGAAACAGAAACCCTTTGCATCTTCTGTTTCTTTAAACGTGACCCAAACTGTGCTGGCAGCACAACTTTATATTCAAATTCAGATCAGTTGATATTACCACAACGTTCAATCAGGTAGAAAAATGAAGCACTAAATAAGCATCTGTTCACAAAATAAAGAAGTGCTCTCACAGTGCTTTTCTTGCCTCCACAAGTTTCTATTCGCCAGTGCTACCTTTAAAAAGAGTTCCGTGTTCAACTGAAAAACTAACACTAAGTTTACTACATCTGGCTAAAATAGGGAAATACTACAAACATACTTGTTCCTGGCAGTCACGTCTGGCTTGCTGTTCGTTACTTAGAGCCGTGCTGGCTCTCTGAAGAGCTTCCTGAACTTCTGATTGCACGGTTGACAGACTCTTCTTGAGTTCTGATAGCTACAGTGATGGTGGAGGGGGAAACAACAACAAAAAAACAAACAAGAACAAGACTAAGACTAAACGGCAAAGTATTTTAGAGAGTACTGAACACAGCAAGGCTTTGAATATAGACAGTGTGAATAAAATAGAACCGAAGGGTGGTTATTTTATTTTTTTAAATACTAATTTTAATCTAGAAATGCTTTCAAGATTTTAGTTTTTTATACAGAGCTCTTTCCTGGTAATAATATATTATTGTTCTTTCAGACTCAGGCCTGCAGCAATTGTAGAGACATCTTGTTTCTTTCAACCATCGTAAAAGCCCAAATACAAATCAAGACAAATAAGGGCACAGACTACTCTACTTTTAAGATGTGTTCCAAAAAGTGTTTTCTGAAACCTCTCTCAAAGGCTTTTTACTCATGTCTTTCTGCAAACTGTGCTCAAAGTTCAAGAAGATAGAGACAGTTTTAAATACGGAATCATCCTAACAAATAGATAAGAGTAATGTACTACTCAAGTTTGGAAACCTCTCAAATTTTTTTCAGCCTTTTGTATATCCTAAAAGATTTAGTTTTGGACATTGCTACACTGTAAAAACAAAAGTGAAGTTTAGGGAATAATGTAAACACACATTCTTGGGGATTCTCTACAAGGGGAGTTTAAGAGATGGTACATACCTGTTGTTCCATATTCTCCACAGTTTTACGTTTCTCCTCTTGCAGTTCTTGCTTTTCTTTCTCTGACTCCATCAGCTTCTTTTCTAGCTGTGCTTGATACTCTGAAGACTCCTTCAGACGAGCTTCAACTGTTGCACGAACCTCCTCTGTCACCTTCATTAAAATCCATCAAAAAGATCAATTTTATTTTCCTTTAAATAAGGTATGCTGATGTGAAAACAGTATTTTATTAGCAATTTAAAGGCAGAATATATATATTAGCTCTCAATCAAAGGCAGTAAATATTTTTAGAAATCAATTATGAGGAAGCTTAAGTCAACTCCCCTTCTGAAGGGATACACTGTCAGAATACATATCTGAAGCAAGTTTACAATTTGATATTTCAAAAATGTGCTGCAATCATTTCCAGGATTAGAAGTGGTTTTAATAAAATTGGCTAAACTATTGTCTTACTACATTAGATTCCAATGCCTTCTAAACTAACTTCATTTTTTTTGTAATTCCTCCCATAATCCTACAGAGTGTACTGGAGTATAAAAAAATGAAAATATTTCATTTTGTTTCTGGTTTTGCTCCAATAAAGAATGGTAATTACTTACTTGTTTTTCCTTATTAAGGGATTCCTCTAGACTAAGAACCATGGCCCTATACTGTTCCACATTACTAGAAGTAGTCTTGAGTCTCTCTCTCAGGTCATTAACTTGTTCATCAGCTTGTCTTAGTCGACTTACAAGATCATCCACATCTTCATTTGTACTAGGCTGCCCTGTAAAATTAGAATATGTTAATTAAGCAATGACATTTAATTCAATTTTTTAAACCACTGTTCTGTTGGAAACAGAAGTCTTTTTAGGATAACATGGTGGAAAAAAAAAAAAATAAAAAATCACCCTCACAAAGCCTCCCTAGATACAATTGTAAGCTCTAACCAAAATAGTGGCTTACAATAAAGCCTTGATATTAAGTTTTTCAAATTAAAATAAAAGGGATCATTTAAGGCTGTTCTTTATTTTTCCCCTTTGTTGAAGGCTGCTTGGACATTAAGTTTACTTTAACAAATCATCCTGGTTATAATTTATTTGAAAGTGTGCTTGTAATAATGAAGAAGTTTATTATTTACTGTACTGTCTTCCTAATTTGAAATTATTAAGAATTTTACCATTCTGCAAACAGCAACGTTTAACATAAAGAGAAGTACAATGTCAAAACCCACCATACCTTTTCCTGGAACCCTCTGGGATGACTGAGATGCCAGCTGAGCCTCCGTATTGTTAAGCTGCTGTTTCAACATTGATGTTTCTTTCTGGGCATTCTTTAGAAGTTCCTTTGTGTTAACGTGCCGGTTTGTCTCGGTCTCGAGCTGCCTCTTAAGATCCAGGATATGAACCTGAAAACACAATGTTCTTAAGCTTGTAATTATTCAGAAGTGGCACAAAGACCAAATATGTTTTATGCATTTTCAGGAAAGGCAAACAATTCACTATAAGCCAGCAGATAACAGGCAATGGTAGCTTTAATTAAACTAAACCAACTTTAGTGCATTTAGAACTGTACTTACCTCTTGATTTTTGGTAAGAGAATGTCTTTGTTCCACCTCGCTTTCCAGTTTCTTCTTCAGCTGAGATATCTCACGCTCTAGCTTTTCAATCTGATTATTGAGTCTTTGTTTTGTTTCTGTCTCAGACCTCTCCAGTATTCCCTGATAAAAGAGCAGAATACACCATGCTTACAATACACTAATACTTTCTTCTGAATTACTGCAGCACTTCATAAATAAGTTCTCACAACACTTCTCCCACCCCCAAAATAATTACTGCAGGGATCAAGCAAAAACAGGTAGATACAGAAACTGATGAAAAGTAGCACTTACAGTGTATGACTTAATTTTGAAGGATTTATTTTTTAAAGAACATTTTGATACAATGAGTATTACTAAAAGAAAATATATTATCTATGCATTCTAGCTCTGGGGATTAAAGAACCCCAAAAGTTCTACTACAGAAAGAGAATTCAGTCATATTATAAAACATTCAACCTTAAGTATTTGTATTTCCATTATTTATATAAAATACCTTAGAATAGAATATATAAGAGTAAATATACCTCAAACAAGGGGGAAATAAACTACCAAGGCAGGCACTGGTAAATTTTGCAAACAGAAGAATGAAACCACAGATTTTCTTCCTTTTGCTTTGTTTTACATGTTTTGTTTACATTTTATTGTGAAAACCCTTCTCATCAACTCAAAATTACTCAGGACTTTGCCCAGGTAAATAACAGAGTATCATAATTTAGGGTAGGAATAACAAACTTGCTTAAACAGGCCTCTCAAGTATTTTATGTTCAGTGTCAATTTTTAAGAGTGAAAAAAAACCCCAAACCAAACAATTAAAATATCCACTTCAAGACCCAATTCCCCTGACAGTTTTATTCTATTTTGATGTGTATTTATTGAAAATTCTGAAAGACAGACTGAACTTGGGCATATGAATAATACAACATACCTGAATAGTTCGCAAATTAGTAAGCAGCAAGTTCTGGCCTCTTTGTTCAACCAATAAAGACTCACGTTGCTGAGTCAAACGCACATCCGACATCTTCAAGATATCCTTCTCTTTCTTTAAGTTCTCTGCTCTTACCTTAAAGACAGCAAATGCAAATTAAGCCAAGAATAGTAAGAACACAACTGTCTGACTAATCATTCTGTTTTCTCTGTAAACTGAAACACGTCTGGAATGTTCTTCCATCTTCACTCAGGACTTGAAATATTTTTTAGGATGTTACAAATGTCCGCACCAATGTTTGCATGCACTATGCATGCAAACAGGCTTTTACAGATTTAATAGCTGATGCACTCAAAAAGCCAAATATTCAAGACCTGACAGCTTGCAAGACAATCCCAAGAACCTTTGTGCTAACCTGGAACATCCAGAAACATCATACTCTGCACAACTAACCTCTGCCACTGCCAGTTTTTCATTAGCTCCCCTCAGATCTTGAGTCATTGTGTTAATTATTTGCTCTTGCTTCTGAGTTGTTGCTGTGAGTTTCTGGGTTCTTTCATGCAGAGACGTTATTTCTCGACGATAGCCTTCAACGTTATCCTGCAGCATTTCATAGCTTCACATGGAACAACAAAGCAAAGTATGAAAATGCCACATTAAAATGTTTGAGTTTAATTGCAAGACATGTAGATAGATTGTCACTTTTTCCTTTGTGATTCTACTGTTTTCATGTCCTCACAATGAGGAATATTTACCTAAGGCAATGAAATTAAATAGGTGCTTTACCGTTTGGAGGCAAACTCCAGCTGGGTAGAGATCTTTGCATTTTGTGATCTCAAGTCTGTGACCTGCTCCTGAAGCTTTTCATTTTGTTCATTGAGCAACTTGTCATTCTCTGCCTTTTCTTTTTTGTAGTTCTCAAAAACTTCCTGCAACTACATCAAAGACCAGACACTGAAGTACTCAGAAGAGTAAAAAGAAATAGTGAGGTCTTGCTAGAGCATTTATTGAAAAATATACCTGCTTAAGTGCAGCTTTAGCCTCCACCGTCTCCACTGACTCAGCCATTGACACTGGGGCAGGAGTTGACATGGCCTGAGGTAAACTTGGGCGCTTTGGAGTAGATGCAAGAGAAATGTCCTCTGGTAATATACCTGAAGCTAAAAAAGATATATAGTATTTCAAAAGGCAATAATTCAAATGAATGCTTGCCAGAGCAGAAAATCACATAGCCACAGTGAAATGTGGCTAAACCCAATACTGTATTGCTAAGGAGGTCTTGGGCTACCCTGAGCAACTCCTCCTTTACACCCACAATATGCTACCAAAGGACACATAGTCACTACTACATGTCAGTCATTATGTAGCAAGTTATTATACTTTAAAAATAAAATCGCATGTCTAAATCCAAATCCATGGGTTTTCCAGGGAGTGATGGTAAAACCTGAATACCAGATTACCATTGCAGCACCATCACTGAAAACTCAGAACACGACGATTGTGGTTTGTTTTTTTTTTCCCTTTCAGTGATGCAGAAGCGTGAAGCTTACCTTGCAAAGGAATGATAGCTCCTGTGGTCTGGGCCAACAATATACGGAACATATCACGCTGACGAACTATGGACTCAACAAGCTGCAGCTGATGATGACGTGATTCACGCAGTTTTTCCAGCTCATTGAGAGCTTCCTCCAGTTGTCTCTGAAGCTCCAAAATTCTGAAAACAACAGCAGCTTTTTTCAGAAACATACATGGTGAGGCACACAAAGACAACACAACTCTCACATCTTGTTACAAAGCCTTCAGTATACAATTACTGCATCTTTGAAAGTTAAGCAACCCTGAGATTTTTGAGCAAAGTTATAGGAAGATTGGCCTTTGGGCTTGTTATTTTGTAGGGCTTGTTATTTTGTAGATGACAAAGAAAGTAGGTCATGAAAAGCAGAACAGAGGCAATTATATTCATGCGAATAACTTCAAACAAAAATCGGTAGCATGAGCAGAGAATCAGGCTAAGAATGTTTAATACAGCATTAAATTACCTGTGAGCTTTACAGCTAGTGGATTAAATATGCATATATTCCATTTCTTGCTCAGCTAACAGGAATAAAAACTTATTTTCCTTTTTCAAAAAACTGCTCTGTTGTATGAGACCACATTCACTAAAAGACCAAAAATTATTTTTACTTTGTATTTTGTTGAAAACACCTATTACAATATACAGAGCTATAAAGCCGTTTGACCCCCACCCTTTAGCTACTGATCAGTATTGATCAGATTCCCTCTCAGTCTTCTCCAGCTAAACAGCCCCAGGGCTCTCAGCCTTTCCTCAGCACAGAGATGCTCCAGACCCCTCAGCATCTTTGTAGCCTCTGCTGAACTTTCTCCAGTAGTTCCTCATCTCTCTTGAATTCAAGAGCCCAGAACTGGACACTCCAGAAGTGGCCTCACTAGAGCAGAGTAGAGGGGAAGAACCTCCCCATACTTGTTGGCCACACTCTTCTTTATGTACCCCAGCAGACAGTTGGCCTTCTTGGCCACGATGGCCCATTGCTAGCTCATAGTGAACTTGTTGTCCACCAGCACTCCTAGGTCCTTCTCCATGAAGCTGCTCTCCAGCAGGAAAATATGCATACTTACATATGTACATGCAGTCAAAAGCAAAAAACTGAAAAGTGTCTGAATAAATCCATTACTGTATAATACAAACAGTTTACCAGAAGGAACAGGTAACTTACTTAGATGATGTAGTTTCTTGCTCCTCTTTTTCTCTAGCCTCTCCCAGCTCCCGTAGAGCCACCAAGAGGCGCTGATTCTGCTGCTGAAGTTCTTCAATATTTCTGTAAGACACTAGATGCTGAGATATCACTTCAGAAGAGCTACTGATGTCTGCAGAGCTTACTTCTTCATCGCGAATCACATGATTGCCTCTAGCTTCTTCAAGTTCCATTAAAAGCACACGAATCTGAAAGAGTACATTCTAAGGTAAGACCTGCATACAGACTCAGAAGTTTGCTCCAAAAAACAACACATTTAAGTACCTGGAAATAAGGTATTTTTTTCCTATAATAAGCCAACTGCTACAATTAATAAATCGTTGTAAGGTAATTACATTATACAAAAAACAGTTTGACAATATGAAGCCACATCAAGATCCAAAGTAGACAGTTGGTGTTCAGCTCTGTGAAAAATCGCAGGACGTTCCAATCAAAGAAGTTACATACCTGAACTTTCTACGATAGGTGTTTAACAATACTATCTTAAAGCAGCATCACTTCTATCCAGCTAAACTGATTTCCACTTTGTAATCAAAAACGTAAATATCATGTTGTTCTAAGGAGAAGTTCTTAACATCTTTATGGATCTTACAACAAGCAGAGTCTACCTAACTGTGGCCGTGCACAACTTCAAAGGAAGCTTCAGCACCGAATTAGAAATAAATCACAAATAGCACATTTAACCATAGCAACATTTGTTTTACCTGCTGTGAGAGATCTTTTACTTGTATTTCCAGTCTCTGGTTTTCTCTTTCAAGCAGAGAGGCGTGCTTATTGGCTTTATCAGCATCCTCCTGCAATCGCTGGATTTCCTGCAAGCACACAAACATCAAGAAACACAGGGTGATTCAACTCAGACACATTGCTATCCAGACAGAGAATGGCACATAGAGTCATGCCTTGGAAATCAAACTGTCCAATTTTATCTCTTGGGACAAACAAATATTAATCTTTATTTGTAAAGAATTCTATTCTCTCAGAAAATCAGAGATTGCTAAGTCTCCACACTTAAGCCTTCACTATAAGAACCTCTGAAAAACATTGGTTCTGTGAAATACTTTGTAAAGCCCAGTAAGTCACAAGCTAGAAAGTTCAATAGCTATTCTCCTACAGTAAAAGTTGACTAAAAGATCAATTTTATACAACACCAACAGCCGTTAGGAAGACAGAATTAAAAATCCATTTTTCTATAATTTTATATGCTCTTATATTTTATACTGACCTTCATAGCTTGTTCAAGCTTTGCAGACAAACTAGCAACAGCTTTTTGGGAACGCTCAAATTCTTCACGTTGACGTTTTAAAATTGGCGCTTTGGCTTCTACCTCCTGCACTATTTCATCCAAATATTTATTGATTCTCTTATTCTCCAGCTTTTCCAAAAGCAACTGATCCTGAGTTTCTACATAGGCATTGTACAGCTGCAACAAAAATATTTTTTTTTATATATCTGCGCAGACCTCTTAAAAAGAACAGCTGGTAATTATATGACTCATACCTTAAGGCAATATAGTTCCATACAACTAAACTAGTTAACTGAGAGAAACTAGCTGGACTTTCAAAACAATGCATTTTTAGGACTCATGCAACAGCAAAGCAGTTATCCCTAGTAATTTTACTTTTTTTTTTGTAGTGCAACTGTATGCAACAAAAGAATTCTATGTAAAAGAGATAAAATTTAAGCAGGACTAAGACAATAGAAAGGATGAAATTAATATCACAAAAGAAAGCAGCAAGCACAGAGGAAAGTAATTTAATGGCTGGACAGAATGACCAATAAAAAACAAAAGGAAAACAGGAAGATTTGTGTAAAGACAAGTGTAAAAGAAAGCCTAGGATCTGTACAACCTGTCATGGATTTTTCTGCAAGTATAAGCCAAATGTGCAGCAATGGAGATTTTAAAAATTATGTAAATTAATAAAATAAATACATAAAAAAAGCTCTTGCCAGATAGCACAGAGAAAGTAAGTTTATGTGCACAAAGAAAATGCAGAAAAAGAACTTAAAGACCCTACAAATGTTTTGATCTACTAATAAAAAAAAAAAAAAGCTGTATATTGAAAAAAATCCCAATACCTCTGCTAGTACAGTCTGCCTCAAATGCTTGAAAAGATTTCATCAACTTCAGAATTACACCAAATCTGAAAATGTGAATGAAGTCCACACCCTGAAATTATTAACATCGCTCTGTTGGCATTTCAAGGGTCTTGAAATTGCAGTTTCTTCTCACTTACCTCAGTTAATTTCATTCCAGGCTTAACTACTTTAGCTACTGCTGCAGCAGTGGGGGACATAGCTGCCAGTTCCTCCTCAGACAGGATGGCTCCTAAACACATAATCCCACCAAGCACCATTAAAAAGATGCAATAATCTCCATCATTAATCATTTCTGAATGTAAGCAATTGAAATAGCTAGAGCAAAGCTTGACATCAAACAGCCAGAGGTTTAGAGTGGCAAAGCACTGGCTGACTTCCATTAAATTAACATAGGGATACAGCAAATATGCTTCATGCCTCTGTTCCTTCCTGCTCTGACTTTTCCTTTAGAAATTACATATGTATAGCAAACAAATTGTTCTTTTCAGAAAAAAAAAGGGTAGAACTAGAGCAGGGAATATGAGCAAAATTTAAAGGTAAATAGAAACATTAAGGACAGAGGTTTTCTGTTGTTTGGGTTTTTGTTTGTTTGGTTTGGGGGGGGTGTGTTTGTTTTGTGGGTTTTTTTTTGTGGTTTGTTTTTTCTTTGTGGGTTGGTGTTTTTTTATTTTATTTTAAGAGGAAAATAATCATAGTTTGTCATCCCCACTCCCCTCTCCACACAATCATTAAAAGCGTAATAATTCAGCCTTAAGAAAATGTTTTCTTTTGCTTTGCAAAGGTAAGTCAGATAACAAAAGAACTTAAAATAAGAACCATATTTTGGGGAGGAAATTAATCTTCAGCAGGGTGTTTGTGCACGTGCAGCTTTTTATACATATGCACACACATGAAAAACTTCTGAAATTAGGATTACAAATGTTCAAACATGAATTAAGATAAATGCACTTAATTTTCTACAGAAATTCAGCACATTATTTTCATGCAAGGCAATAGAAAGCCTGAGGCTTTACTGCTTCAGTTCCTGGTGTCACCCCTACCTTTGCGCTTTGTAGCGGACAGCAAATCATTAGCGTTCTCCAGCTCTTTTTCTAGTTTACTGATCTTCTCTCGCAGCTCTTTTTCCATTACAGCTTTTGACTCTTCCACATCTGCCAAATGCTCCTGGGTTGCTTTATTAGCTACAATTTAAATCAGACAAGCAGTTTGCTGTGTTGTGGCTGGTTTTTTTTTTTTCATTTTTTTTTAAATTTTTCTTCTTTTACAAAGATCTAAATTTTACTGTATACCTTAAATTTTACTTTCTATGATCTGCAGAAGCTCATGCTGATAGGAAAACTCTGTTGCATGAACTGCTTACTGTCTATCACTCTTGTTTAGAGGAAACTAAACTACGAGCAGTCCTTTTATCAGTGAAAAGGAACCTAAACCAAGACAATAAAATTAACTTATCTTGCAAAATTAGATCCTCCCATGAAAATCCAAACTAAACTTCCAGGTATATTTGAAAATAGCCCTGTTCCCCCCCAACTAATAGTCATGTCGAATTTTGTAACAAAGCAACTGATGTACCAAAAGCCTGATGAAGTTCCTTTTACAAACATTCAATATCTGTTTTTTCAGTGCATCAGTGTAGTTACAAAGGAGCACAACCGCTCTGTTCCGTCTGCCATTTCTCTCTCAGAACTCACCTTCACCTGCTTCCTTCAGCAGCTTGTGCAGTTCTTCTACTGCTCCAGTCAGTTCATTGCTCTTTGCCTCTGAGTCATCAGCAGCACTCTAAAAAAGCATTTTATTTAACCATTTAGTATGTAGCAATAAGAACTACATTTTTATAAGAAAGCTCAAACTGAACAAAAATTATGAACATGCACATTTTTAAGTAACATGCTGAAGATCCCCCTAAGCTGAACAATTCTCTTTCCACTTGGAATGAGCATCACTGCTCATGTGAGAGTAAGAAGAGTCAGACATTGATTTGATATGACAATTCCAAATGAAATGTATTCCCTTTAACAGCTTTAGAGTTGGTGCTGGCTTTGTTCCTTCTCTTCACTGAAAAAAATCTGGAGAAATTTTGAGTGCTCAATTTTGAGTGCTCAATTTTGATGATTCTGAATAGTTGGTTATTTTTAAGGCATCTTATATAAACAGTTTATGTTTCTTTGCTGTCAGTTAGAAGACTGTGCAGTACTTCAACGAATCTGCTAGTCCATTAGAGATAACCAAAATAAAGCAAAATGATCTCCTGCTAAACAAAGTATTAATGTAGAAGCTGGAATTAAACCGAGTAGGATGTTTACATGCATGTCTCTGCAAGAAAACTCAGGAAACAGAACTCGTTAACCTGTGAATCTAATATATCTAATCTAAAGAGCAACGAGTTGTCTTCTTTACCTGAGACAGTCAATATGTTTGTTTCAGGGTAATTTTCACTCTTTCAGCCAACAAAAAAAAGTAACAATTACTTGCTCAGATAGTGCTTATTTGACACAGTATGTGTCATTCAGCTGTTTCTTAATCAGATTACTAACACATGCAGTGTTATTTGAACTCCTACCAATCACAATCAGAAAAATATCTTGCAGTTGTATTTTACATACAAACTTTTATCTCCTGATAAAACATAAAATGAAAATCATATTCATACCACATGAAGCCTCAAAACAACGGACAGAAAATGATTATTTTAACCCTTGCTTTGCTTAAACTACAAAATGATCCAAGGTTTCAAATGCCACCTAAGACAGCAGCAAAGAAAACAATGTTTTAGATATTTCACAATGGAAGTTATTTCTCCCCACATACACACTTTATGGGGAAAGAACACACCAAACCTGGCCACTGTCATGTTTAAAGCCAAGACTCAGCTTCAAGAAATACTCATATAAACTTAGAATCAGCAAACTCACCTTATACAAATTGGATAATTTTATGTGGGCATTCAGTTCATTGTGGAATCTCTCCTCCATACCAGCTTGCTGTTCTTTTGCCTAGTAAATTAAAGAAGAGACAGAGGGGGGGAACATTCCACTTGTACTATTTCTCACATTTTGGTGATGAATTTGTAGAAGCAACTGTAGTGCTGTTTCACAATATACTTCACATTGTCCTACCTCCTTCAGTTTGTTCAAAAGTTCTTCCACATGCTTCTGAAGATTTTCATTTGACTGTTTTAAACTGTTCACCTGCTCCTCCATCCTGGAAACCTGTTCAAAGAATAAATGAGGATAACACATATAAACTTGTCTTTCCGCTCCAGTTTATTTTGGAAAATATCCTCTCACTGCTTTTTTAATTAAAAAAAAAAAAAACAAACAACAAAACACCCACAAAAAACCCCAAACCCAACCAAAACAAAACCAAAACCAAACCAACAAAACACAAAGTTGCAAAAAAGAGCATAAACGGTTCACTTTTCTAACACTTTGCTCACAGGAATTTAGTTAAACGAAGGAGTCCCCAGATTGCTCTAGTGATGCAGAACCAAATAATCCTCCAAGCCTTGGTAGAGCTCAATGCCGCTCAATGCCACAGAAAACCTGACTGATGGTCACTGTTGTTAAAGAAGCTTCTCAAGCACCCAGACAGAAGCTCACTGAAGATGGGGATTTTCAAAATATGGCCATAGATTCCTCCATGGATTTTAGGGCATGAAAATAAGTATCATAAAGGTCTTTTCCAATTGTTTTTATGATCACTGAGTGCAACCATTATCACTGTATTCCAAAAGGAATGTGAAGATCCTCCTGCCCCTTCCCCTTATTAAGAACTGTATTCCCATACACTTTAACAAAGCTAAGTATGTAATACTGTTATTATATGTAATGCATAGAGATTTTTTTTATCAGCGACTCAAAAATTTCCAGCTTGTAACAAAAATCCTTGACTTTTCTTCTCTATAAATAACTATAGGCATTCCTTAAAAATCCCGAGTTAAAACAAGGGAACGCCTCCTTAACTACAAAACAGACACTTTTTCTCCCTTTCTTCACTCAGTTACTGAAGTACTTGGTTTTGCTGAATAAAGTTAATCAGGAGGTACAGTATAGAAAACCTAACAAAAGCACTCAGTAATGACACTTACCTCCTCCTTCTTGTTCTCCAGGCTACATTTAAGCTCCAAAATTTCATTGCCTTTCTCCCTGGCAGTATGAAGAAGTTCATCTGTTTTGGCTTTCAGCTCACTGTTCAGCCACGTGTTTTGATTCTGTAGTAGCTCTTTTTCTTGCTCCAACCTTTTCTCACGGTACTAAAAAGCAAAAAAAAAAAAAAAAAAACACAGCATAATTGTAATGGTTCCACAGGAAAAAAAATCCAAGTACTAGGATCAGAGTAGTAGTAGCAAAAATGTATACTATACTATAATTTGGTAAATAGCACCATATGTCAGACAGTGTTGCTCATTCATTGGTGATATTAACTTAGCAGTCTCAAGCTACAACAGCTTCTTGAAACTTGAGGTAGTTGCCTCAAAGTTTACCTTAGCTGGTAACATTAACTCAATTAAGATCTAGTTAAAGGAAATAAATTAAGGTATCAAATTTTTCCTCCCCTTTTCTCTTTTCCTCCTCTCTTTCAGCTCTTTACAGAGTTTATTCTGCCCACAGAGAAACGCTGCAGGATCACAAATAATTGTCTCCTTTCTACCTGTCTTCATGGACGTGACCTTCTTCCACTACCACCAGTGAGGCTTGGATGTTGGTTGTCCCCCTTGTCTTCTATAAATATATGTCCCACTTCTAGTCACAGCCACCAAAATAAAATAATTTAAGTAACAGGAGTACACTCCACCTACTTCCAAAGTCAATAATGACAAAATTATGATGACAACACTTGCAAACAACTACTTATTAGAACATTAACGTGTAGTATACATACAAATTACTACTCACCTTCATGGAAACATCTGATGTTTGAAGTTCATCCAACTTTAACTGAAGTTTCACCTTTTCTGTGTTTGCTTCCGTAAGCTTTTCATTTAAGCGTTTAACATCCTCTGAAGGAGGGAAATCAGTGTTAAAAGAAGCTAAGTGTATAGTTTTATTTATAGTATGTATTAATGTACTAATATACAGTTGTAATTACTCAGCACAGCTAAATTGTAAGGAATGAGAACAGGTAATACATAATGTATGTAATCGTGTATTGTAGAAGAAGATACTGTATAATGTATGTTTTTGTAGCTACAAAAACAAGCATCAAACTGCTGGGGTTTTTTCTGTAATTACCATATAACTTCCTGCCTTGCTTCCTTTTCACTAAATACTGTTTCATATTAATCCATGATTGGAGCTGTCTCTACAGACTGGATACTCCAAACCAGTTAAATTGTTCAAGAAGCTCTTTGGTTTTGTAAAATCATGTGAAGCATTTGGATAATAGGTTCTTGGCTATACCATTTAAATGTTCAACTTCCTGAGATCGTCTTTCACTTGTTCGAACCAAATCTCTCTTTTCAGCTTCCAGTTCTTCTTTTTCTCTACTTAAATGGCTCTGGGAAAAAAAAATGCCAAAGAGCAATAAGGAAATGTGATCAGCTTTCTGTAACAGTTCTTAGACAATATTTACACTTATCATGACAGAGAATCATATTAAACGACAAGAAGTTACCCCAGCCAACTGGAATTTGGGACAAGAGGCTTTTATAGTGGGCAGCTGAATCAGCCTAGCTATGCAGTATGAAAACATGGTTGCTTCCATTTCTTCTATCATATTTGGGGATATAATTCAAACAAATGCAGGTTAATGTACCTCTTTCTTCTAGGGTCTGACAGCCAACAAATTTCAATTAATGTTTTCCCCCTCACCCCCAGAAATCAATCTGATTTTAATATCGAGCTGGCCTTTTGTGCTTATACACAAAATGCCACTATCCCAAAAGATCAGAGAGCAAAGATGAGCGAAGCATCATGCAGCTGTCAGGACCAGCACACTCAGTAGGTTGTTTTCAAGCCTTTGCTTTTCAGTTGGCATAGAGAGACCCAGCCTGCTACACAACCACCTCTGGTTCTAGATGTGTTGGAATGAAGAGATGCATGAAAATTGCTGGACTTAGAGGAGGCAAAATGAACTGAAGGCCTAAGAGAAATCCAAACCAAGCAACAGGAAGGGTTCAAAATGGAAGCTAATTGTGACATTTTTTGAAAGATAGCTTTGATTATGAAGATTTCACTGGAAAAGTTCTATTTGGTTGAATAAAAGAGGCAATAGAGTAGCCAAGGAATAAACACATGTGAAAACTAATTCTCAGAATCAAAGTCTTGCATCATTTATGGGCTCTGGTACTGCTTCTGCCTTCTAAGGTGCCAGTACAAACAACCTCAGTTCAGCCCAGCGAAACCCTACTGGGGAAACAACCAGATCTGTCTTCTCATTGTGGAGAAATCAATTGAATAATGATGATTTTGCTTCCTGCTCCACACTTAGTAGGACCAGTCATCCTACAACCCCAGGACTTTTGAGCGTAATGTGAAGAAAACTGTGACAAAATGTGGGTGAGGATGGAGGGGGGGAAAACAGAACTGTTCTTTACACCTTTGGCTGATATTTGAGGTTTGGCTTCAAGTCACTTCACAACAGGTTTCCACTAAATGAGATGATGTATCCAAACTGAAATAAAATCATCTGCTCTGACACATGTTCACCTGTAACTCAAGTTTGGTAAAACACCAGCACTGACCACCAAAACCCCACACCATTTCACTACACACAGGGCCATAAGGACACATAATTACATACTTCAGTACATATTTGTACCCGTATTGATATGGCCCAGTCTGGATTGCGTTCTTTGCCACAATGAAACTGGTGAGTGAACCAAAGTCTTTCAGCTTATCATGAAGTTCTTGCAGTACCTGAACGGCTGCGTTACGATCCTGAGCAGCTTCGAGTTCTTTATTTTTCTCATTCAATGACTTCAACTGTTCATCTGTTGGATAAGAAGAAAGAGCAATGAGGGATCTCCACTGTCACAGAATTCACTCTCCAAATGCAATTAAGCCAAAATTTTCCTTAATATAAAAAAGAATTCAAGACTTCACCATGTATGGACTATACAGTATTATGGCAAACTAACGCAAGCCTTAGAGCGGAGGCATTTATTGTGAAGACCAACACATAACCCATTGTATTGCTATCAATACAAAAACCAGAAAGCAAGCTGTGGGTTGATTTTTTTGCCATAAGAACAAAAATTCCATTAAAAAAAAAAAAGCCAACTTGAACAAAATCAAAACATCTCCCTACTGGCAGAAATAATAAATGTAGCTGATGGGTGGATTTTCAGCTCCCGCTTAAAACGCAAAGTGTTTCAGCAGAACATTGGCACTAAAGAAGGAACATCCTGTTGAATCTTAAGCACGTGCTGTTAATACTTACGAAGCTTTTTAAGCTCCTCGCGGAGAGTTTGACATTCTTGTGTCTCATTTACAAGTCTCTCCTGACTTTGAGCCAAGCGTTTTTCTACTTCAAAGTATTGTTGCTCTGCAAAATAACAATGTTATCTTGATTTCACTTAATAAGCATTTCTTTTTATTTCTCAAAGATCTTTATTAAAGAACAGCATTTATCAAGGAAATATGGAAAAATAACAAGTCTGCAGTAGAAGTTGAAGAAAAAAGTATTTTTAAAGGCAAAAAGATTCCACATTGAATTAACATTGCTTAAAACTCTGCCAGTATGGAAAGTCGTATGTTCCAGAAATAATCAATGAAATAACAGCCTAATTAATTTTAATAGTTCTTGAGCATTTTTGACATAGCTGTATCAGCACAATTAACAAATCCACAGAACCCTGTGTAGCAAGGGCTTTGATTTCAAAAATTTTTAATGGAACACTTCTTAAAATGAACTCGTACTCTGTGTTGCATATCACGGAACACTAACAAAAATAATTAGATCTAAACTTTGGTTATCTGAAACAGTAACTGTGTCATAGAGCCTAACTGTAAAAGCAGAACTCATCTCACTCTCAGGCAAACTGGGCCACTAAGGAAGTACTGAGGGATTTATATTTATGTTATGCTTCCTATCTGATCCTAATAGTTCAAATATTGCTGCCTCTCCAGCCACAAATTAAGAGAGAAGACCTAAAAAATTCTAAGCTGCTAAAATCTGTGGGTTGCCTTAACTTACACTACACTTTATTGATTTATTTTAGCAAGATTTTTATTGTGAAAGAGACAGAAAGGTTGAAGGAAAGCTTACATCAGACGTATGTCTCCTACTCACTAAATTAACTCATATTCACAAGGCTATCCAGTGCTTATATTCATCTGCACTCTTCTCTCATCTCTACTCTAGTTCTTTACTGGGGTAATACCAGTCACTCTCCGGTATTAATTTTCCATGATCACACAACCTCCAACTCAATATGAAAAAAATCTGATCCTATCAGAAGCATTTTATGGAAAGATAATGGTCTTTAACATGGAATACGACAGAACAAAAAAAGGCTATATGAGAGTAGGGTAAAGAAATCGCTGTTTGTCTTCCACTACAAGGATCAAAGCAGACTGAAGTGCATCGATGCCCGTTAAAAATCTTATTAAAAGCTCTTCTTTAAGCCCATTGTGAATGCAGTTTTTAACAGCGAACAGCCCTTTGCAAAAGAAAAAAGCAATCGGACTCCTCTCGCCAAGCCAAAGTGAGAGATGAAACCAAATCGGGTCTCAACTGAAAGGCCCCTTCCCAGCCAAGGGCCACGTCCCCCGGCTCAGGCCCCTTCCCAGCCAGAGGCCGCGCGCACCCACCTC